>KN170167.1:0-31408 GCA_000757755.1 Steinernema glaseri
AACCGCGTGGCCGTCGACTCTGAAGCAGAGTGACGTAGGCGAGCAACACTGGGAAGAAGCCATCCCTTTTTTATAGCCAGAGACGAGAAGGTAAAGGAGGCTCCTTCTCTGAGACCTGAGAGTCTTAAGAGTCTTGATCTTGATCAGGTGTCGTGGAACCTTGAGAGGAAGCTGTTGGAGCCGAAGAAGTCGCTGCCTAAGTAGGTGACTCCATCTTGGGCTTGTTTCCGTCTTGGACCTTCGGATCTTTCTGGTGTTCTGCTAAATTCTGCTAGATAGGTGTTCCTTGTCCTGCTGGAAGTAGATAAAACGTTGAGTTTAGGTAAGTTTAAGAGGCGGAATACTTTATCTTAACAAATTCCAACATTTGCCAGCAGAAGGCGTCTCTTGCTACTACGGTAGGTTATAAAAATTGTGTGGAGCCTTAAGCTTATGCTGTTGGAGCAGAAAAAGTTGCTGCCTGAACTCCACGCTTGTTTCCGTCTTGAATCTTCAGACCTCCCCGATGCCTATTCTTGTTCTGCCGGAAGCAGATAAAACTCTGAGTTTAGGTGAGTCGGCGTCTAAGACGTCCCTTGCAGCTACGGTAGGCCCAAGAATCTCATCCTCCCATGCTACAGGTTATAAATCCTACTCAACCGACGTTGAGTAAATCAAAATTGGGGTCTCAGAATCGATCATCTTAACCACGGTCAGAACCACCGAAGTGATGCGGTGTCTTCAAGTGTGCATTGTTGTCATCAACGACCCGCTGATCGCCGCTGATGCATCCGACCCCACCAACCCGCGACCGTCTCGTCTCACCGGTGTGAGAGAGCGCAGAGAAACCAGAGAAAATCGTCGCACCTTTCCGGTGACACGAGTATCCAAATGATGGTGGTTTCGTCGCCATAAGGAGAACTTAGGTGCAGGGATTCTAACGACTTTAGCTTTCGTCTCATGTGGCAGTGGATGATGAGAAGAGACATGAAGAGGGAAATATGAATGACCCAAGGTTTGTAGATTGTCTCTCATCTTATAGGTCCCTTGTAGAAGTACCTCCAACCCAGACCTTCAAAACCCCCAGAGATAATACTCCTTTCAGAATACCGTAACACTTCTACGTATCGCCCAAGAACAGCACTTATTGATGGTAGTGAAAACGAGCACGGCTAGGCAAACAACGATGACCCAGTAGGGGAAGGGGCACACTCGTAAAGCAGAAGAGCCTTCAGTCCTTTCTCCAGAAGCGCCTTCCTCTCTTGGAACGTCGGCGCGTGAAGAACGCAGATGTAAAGACACTCGCGGTTGCAGAAGTCCGGGATGAAGAAGCGGACGTCGAGGACGGGATTCCTGGGAATAGTAGTTGCAGATCCCCCGCCCCCAAGCGCGTAGACAGTCCACATCTTGCGTAGACTCAGGCCCACAGTAAGAATTATAGACAGACTCGGAGACTCAGACACTCAGACAGAGGCCCTTCTGGGTATAGTGGAAGACGCTCGAGGATATTTGTGCTAAAGTCACTGTATTGTGACAAAAAAATTCTTCCATATACAGAAAAAAGGGCTTTTCAAGAGGGCTTAAAGAAAGTTGAGATTTTCGAGAGCTTGGCAGGAGGTTGCGTTGCTTGGGAGGTCTTCTTCGTCGCGGTAGAGCTTGTTTGCTGACGTTTCGTCGGCTTGGTCTTTGCCTTCGCTGAGGTCTTCTCGCTAGCGTTGCGTTTCTTCTGGTCCGCCTCACGAGCTAGCTTGATCTGGTAATGATGTCGTATCCTCTAAATACACATGAAGTAGTAGTATGTGTAAGAATACAGTGAAAACCTACCCTTTGAACCGTCTCAGGCATATTTTCGAAGTATTCGAAGTCGATTTCTTCAAAGGTCGGAGGCAGAATGCTGAAATCGAAACCAAGGTCCTCGCTGGCTTCTACACGGGAGGAAGAAGATCGGACTCGGGATGAAGTGGAAGAGGAAGAACAGGGACGGTTCGTAAGTGCTTTGGAAGTCGAAGGTGCCATTCCGGGCTCGGGCAACCTGTCTTCTGCAGCTGTAGAGCTTTTCTTGCTTGGCGACAAGGCTTCGAGTGTCTTCCGAGGAGAGGAGGCGAAGGAGTCGACGGAGTTCTCGTCGGGGATAAAGACGACCTCATCTTCTTCCGTCGCATCTCCAGGCTCCACTCGACCCTCGAGTTCGTCCACTTTCGCGTAGACCCACTGCGTGATTCTGTGATTGTCGGTATCGATTCCGTCACGAAAGCGTGTCGCCGAAAGGAAGACGTTCTGGACAGGTGGTTCCCTAGGAAGCTACGTCTCGAGAGCCGTGGACCTAGCAGGACTTACCAATTAAGAGAAGGGTCGGACGCTTTGTTCATGGTCTTCAAGGCGTTCCAGACGGTGTTGAAGATGAGATCTGGGAAGTAGGAATTGAGAGGCAAAGTTTTGCCATGAGGACCGTCCATCACAAATCCACAATTTAAGGATTGTGCCGTTCGGAGGTTCTAAACAGCCATATAGATAAGAAGACGAAAGCTTCGGATACCTTTCTTTGATCGTCCGCCAGTCTCTTCGCCAACTCCTTAATCAGTCCGAGGAGCCACTTCTTCAACTCGCTGACGGTCCTCAGAGCGGCTCTTCCTGGGAAATTCTTGCTGACCGCTATGGACTTCTGCTTGTCCTTCACCTTCACAGGATCGTGATTGATGCCCCGCGCCAAATTGAAGATGTATTCTGATTGCCCTGGAAAGTCCTTCTCCAGCTCACTTCTTGGAACCTGTGACAATTCGTACATCGTCTGCAACCACAACTGTATGAACCTCCACAAACAGGAGAAGGCTACCGTAATCCCATACGTCGTGGCTATCGCATCTCCGAGCTTTCCTCCGAAACTCCAGACCTTCGAGATTGGAATCTGCTTGTAAACTTCGCGTATGTGCTGCATAGGAATGACAGTTTGCTGTCGCGGCTTGTGCCTGGCACAAACCATCTTCGCGATTATCTAGGAGAGCAAAGGAAAGCGTTCATATCGTAATCGCTCCATCTACTTTGTTCGCTCCTATCCCGGCGGAACAGAAGAACTGCGTCTTCTCTAGGATCCTTTTCCGGATCGCCTCGACAATCTTCGCTCCAACGGCCAAACGTAGCTGAAGCAAGAAGTTGTCTCACATACTGTAGAGGCGGCTCCTCTTACCTGTATCGTATCTTCACGGCACTCGGTTCCCAACCATTCTACCACGGCGACCCTCCTATCGTAATTTTCGTCTTCGTTCTTGTCGCCTCCGGTAGCGACGTATGTAGACGGGAAGAACTCGTCTACACCGTCTACGAGACGGTCCACGACGTCGTCGTCTTCACCGATGATGCAGTCCACGAGACGCGTCAGATCGAGGAAGGCTTCGTCCACAGAAGCCCGCTCGACGACTATCCGCTCGTCGAAGTTGTTAAGCACGGCAAAGACTTCGGCACTTGCGTCACGGTACCGAGTCAGATCGGCTTTGTCCGCATGTTCTCCAGCGGGGACCCTTGCCAGGTGAAGGTCCGGGCATTTGCGAAGCGCCTCGTCGCCAAACATTCCCCGCTTGACTCCACGGTCTCGGGCTTCGTAGCTCAATGCTATGATCCTAGAGACAGTAGATGAGAAGAAGGACACGTGAATGAACTCACCCCCCACCACGGAAGACTCCATTTTGGATGACCGCTACTGGCTTGCCCCACAATTCGGGGCATAGGCGCTGCTCTACCTAAAACCAAGAAGGCAATGATGATTCCTGCCGGTGATTAGAAACCTGGGCGTAGAAGCAGTCCATGTCGATTAGTGCCACAACGCGATCCATCAAAGATCTGGAGGGGAAACGTTTTGTGCAAGCCATCATTTGCAAGTAGCTTGTCTGCCGTCCAGTACAAGTGAAAACTCCAGTGTTTAACAAAACGAACAACTTTTATTGTAACGTTGACAACGCGTAACGTTTATTGATAACAATAACAACAAACAAGCAGCTTTAGAAGAAGAATCCAAGGATCTTGCCTCCGAGATGCTTCCTTCGGGCCTCTTCGTGGTCCATGATTCCACCGGAGGTGGTCAGAACGAGGAATCCGAACTGGCGAGAAGGAAGGAGGTTGGTGGTGTACTTCTCCAGGTCACGGAGAGCAATATCAAAGCGAGGGCTGATAACACTGCACTTGTTGATGCGGCCGGTGAGGTTGACAACGATCTTGCCAGCGCGGTGGTCATCGACGATTTCGAACTCACCAATGTATCCTGCAAAAATTGGACTAAAAATTGGGCAACGGTAGCTAATTGGTGGATTGATGCAGCTTCTAAGATAAAATCAAGCAAAAGGAGGCGTCTGCATTCACACCATAAAAGAAAAACAACAAATAAAAGAATGTTGACTTACCCTGCTTCATCATGACCGTCAGGAAGCGGACGACGACCTTGGAGGCAGGGCGGATGAGCACCTGGCGCTTTCCGCGCTTCTCGGCGTTATTAATAGTCTTCAGAGCATCGGCCAACACGCCCATACGAACCATTTTGACTTCTTGGTAGTTCCGTTGTTTACCTGAAGCAGGCTTAAAAATAAGGAAACGTGAGAACATCGAACGAACGACCGCACAACGCGAAGACAAAAACGCAAAATGACGGAGAAGAACACGCGGAGAAGTCTACAAGTCCTGCAAAACCCAGACAGTCTACGTGCGGAGGCCAAAGTCCGAATAATACAACGGGCGGCAGTTCACTGACAAACCGACGAATTACTTGGATTTCTTGGAAGGACATTGAGGAACACGGAACAGTATTTGGTAAGTTTTAATCACTTGCAACGGCGATTCGTCTCGCGCGAATCAGAAGGCTTTCAAATTTCAAAAATTTGGTCGTCTTTAGGTCGATTCTCACTGTGTCGCTCTCAGTTCCACAGTATCCTTGCGTTGCTCTTTGTGGGACCCACGAACGATTAAACACGACGGGAGTCTTCGCACGTTCGGTCGTCGATTTTGCAGCGAGGGTGCGACTCTGTCTAGCCTAGCTTCAAATCGATCACGCGTTTATGGTCACTGTAAATCTGTGGGAAGAAGGACATGGTTAGGATAATCTTCACGACGCCCAGCGCGAGGCTCTTGGACTATCTTTGAAACTGGTAGTCTCCGTGAGGAGCCACATGTACTTCTTTGCACCCGGCTTCACCCAAGAATGGCAGCTTTTAAAGGTTGCATTCATACTTGAGACTGTTATAGAGCGGACACTGGCCTTAACAGGCGTTTAACAGCCTCAAATACACCACTCCCTCTAGTCCAACCATACAGCTTTCGTTTATCCTCAAGAAGTGTTTGAACAAGAATTTATTTTTGCACTGCATAACACTTACGGTTCCGCTCAAATAAATAACACTTGACGAGCCTGACCATGACAAAGTATTTCGGTTAATTAACAACTGGTTGGAAGGTATATTTCGCAGAAAATGGTCCTCGTCCTCCTTCGGTTATTAACGGCTGTGGGAACGGCTCCGAGAGCGAGGCGAGCGCGAACGACGGGAGTTACCGTAACCTGAAAAGAGCAAGTGTGAAGATACAGTTAATGGGACATGGTACGAACGGCGGGCTTGAGGAGAACGGCTGCGACGACGTGGAGGTCCTCCGGCACTTCTGAAGTAGCCACCCGAGGAGCGTGGAGGAGGACGGCGGTCCCGGTCTCCGGCACGGCGACGAGGAAGAGCAGCGGAGACACGGACACGACAGTGGCGGATCTGGCACGTGCGAAGTTCCTTCAGAGCCCTAGCTGCATCACGCCGGGATGAGAACACCACAAAGGCGTAGATTGGAGGGTATGTGGCGAGCCACACGTCTTCGAGACGACCATACTTCGAGAAGAGGTCCTCAATGTCACGACGGCGCACCGACATGTCCAAGTCAGCGATGTGGAGACGAGCATCGGCGATGTTGTTCAGCTGGTCGTCAGAATCGTAGGTCCGGCTACGGTTGCTTCCAGAACGGCTTCTGTGACGGTGTTCACGATCGTGGCTCCGGCTACGGCTGCGGCGGTGCTCACGACGGTGCTTGTGGTGACTGCGGTCATCCCTTCCATTCCTCTCGAGCGACGCTTCACGCGAACGGTCTTCCTCGTATTCGATAGCCATGTTATCTGAAAGTTGACCGGTTAAGTATGTTCATGTAAGGGGGAGCTTGAAAGATCACCGAAATACAGACATAGAGATGACGGCTTTAGATACCATCGCGCACGGTCCAACCATTTCTATTCTATCTCGCTCTACACCAGTGCCAATTTGTTTCTCATGATCCTATCCATGTCCAGCCCACACCATATCCACCACCAAAAGATTATCCATGTCCATGAGGTCAACCAGCTGCACCAACGGTTGGGGCTCCTGATCCAGAGTGACAAGTGTGACGGCAACCTCGATGCCTCAGGAGGCATACATCAGTTCTGATCGTGAAACGGCAACGATTAAAAGGGGCGAAGATGGAAACGAAAAGTAAAAAACAGGACTGATGTGAACGAAGAAACGCTCCAGACCGGTGTGATCACAGAAGACAACATCAAAGAACTACTTACCCGGAGGACGTTTCAGAGGTTTGCTCCAAGTCGAAATTTCGAACAGTACAAGTCCGCTTTCCTGAAATGACTTTTTCACATAAACATTTACAGTAAACAGAGGAATGCACTCCTTCCACGTGGACATGACATGGTCGCGCGCTGCTTCCTTCGCACAATTTTCGCGACGCACGCTGCCCAATCGATTCATTCGCTGTTGTGACTAGGCATGATACGCGGAGCAGGAGGCTCGTGATAAGCTCGTTCGCTTGTTCTGGGAAGGCCAGGGAAGTCGTAAAGGAAGACCAAAACTGACTACAGGTGCTGCCAAACATGAAGATTGACTGTTTACCGATTTGTTTGCCTTCCGCGAACAGTTCACGGCGCACTACTGCTGGTTTTTGCTCGGTATACCGATCGATAATCGTTAAAAGAGGTGAGAGACCGAAAGAACCAGAGACGAATATGTACGATGTTTCACCCCGTAAGGAAAGGAGCGGAAGAAACGTTTCGGCCGTTAAGCAACTGAAAGACGGGCAGTGGAGGTAACCCATGGAAACGTGTTTCGCCTGAAAAATACTGGCAAACAACTCCCATTAGCGCCAAGCAGGTATGAATCAGGAGATGACGTTTGATGCGAAACCGTCTCAAGGGAACACAACTGTAGGACCCAGTGGAAAGTCCGAACGTGTCAACCGACCGTTTTCTTCGAGGGATATGGTGTGGTTTTTTCGTTCGCAGCTTGCGCTGTTTTGACTTCGCGGAATTTTGGCGTTTCGGTGATTTTTTCGACTTATTTTTGAGCAAAATTCGAAATGTCTGATTTTCAAATACAAAAGTCATTGTTAGTGCAGTCTATTAGCTATAGTCGTCTAGTCTAGTCTGAAAATTAGTAGAGACTGTCTAGTCTGCTAGAGAGAAAGTCTAGCATGAACTGAAGTTGGAGACTGCTTCCTTTCTTGGCGGTCGCCTGTTTTTATCGGTGTCTTCGTTGTTATCTGTTAAAAACAGTTTTACTAGCTAATATACTGCTCGATCGGGTGAGTCATTTTCCCTCCATGCTTTTTGTAAACTCTTCTATCCATCGTCGAGATTGTGAAATTACCAAAAACGTGTCGCCCGAGAAAAATAGTATGCCTGCTTGGCCAATAACTTTGACTTCCGCTCGCGTGAACAGATTTTCGCTCCTTCCGAGGATTGAGCAGATAAC
This sequence comes from Steinernema glaseri, assembly GCA_000757755.1. NCBI lineage: Eukaryota > Metazoa > Nematoda > Chromadorea > Rhabditida > Steinernematidae > Steinernema > Steinernema glaseri. Next base: position 7,731 of record KN170167.1, read on the forward strand.
GTGTATTTCTATTTACGTCTTTTGTTCATCTCACGTGACCTATTCACCGAGTTAAGCGTGGCTTTGTGAGCGAATCGTCGGGCTATGCGTAGCTAAAGCGATAATACTATGTCGATTAACAATGAGTCACTTTTTCCTTCGGCGCTCCTGGACGTCAATACTAGCGATGTCCTAGCTGTGGACTTGCCAAAAACAGGTTGCCCGCTGGGAATAAGTTGACTCTTTGGCCAGCAGCTCCATCTGGTTCGCACATAAAATAACAGTTTTTCGGAGCCTCCGCCCGCGTCAGCCGTCTACATTGATCGGGTGAGCGTCGCGCTGGGTGGCCGTTCCCTGTCGGACGCTCTCCGCGATGGACGTACGACGCGTCCTCTCCACTGCGCCCAGTCTGTATTATCCCTTTCACCGTTTCGTTTTCGCGATTCTTCTCTGTACTTCTGTGGCATTCCGTAAGCGACGGTCTCATTTTAGGCAATTGTTACGGGAACTGTCCAGCGTATTAAGCGAGGCGGCATTCTTACTTGGCTCCTACTACAATGGATTTCGACTTTGAAGAGCTTCTGAGAGAAGCTGGCACGAACAACCGCAAGGCGACGGAACACATCAGCCGGATAGACGATGATTCCCGGCGTGACCAGAAGAAGTCGATGAAATCACTGGCAGTGCAGAGGAAAGTCTTTAAGGAGGAACTGAAGAAGAGAGCCCCACCACCACCGGAACCACCACGAGTATGTTTATGAGCTTGCATCGATTTTTAGTACAATCACCTTTAGTTTGTCATCCCAAAGAAGAAAAAGGAGGAAGTCGCGAAGGTTAACCAAGAAGGAGTTCAAGCCTTCTTGCGTCGTAAAGAGGAAGAGAAGCTAAGGAAAATGCGTCAGGAGCGTGAAGAACGAGAAGAGCTGATCAAACATCGTATGAAGGAGTCCGGCGGCCGTGTACGTTTCTACTATACCACGTCTTATATACGAGCTTTGTTTCTTCAGGCTAGCAGAAAGATTGCCAAGCATTTCGGAATGAAGGCATTGGACATGCAGAAGAAATACGGCAACGATCGTGATCACGAAGTAGCCTTGCAAAGGAACGAAATCCGTGAGATCGAAGAGCACGAACGTCTGAGCTCGGAACTTCGTAGTGGTGTCGCCAAGGCTGTACTGAAAAACAAAGAAGTGGTTAATAAGCTGGTGTCGTCGAAGACGGATAAACAAGAACCGTTCCGAGTTGGAACGCGGAAATCGAATAGCATGTGCGGGCTTACCTCAAGAAAGTATAGCTTTGTTCTATGTACGTATTACTAACTTCCACTATTCCAGCAAAGGCGAGACATACAAGGAGCCAGCGCCACCCACACCTGGTGAAAAAAGAAAGGTGAACAGCTCAGGGGGTCCACCTAAAAAGCGCCCACCTCCACCAGCCTTGGATTTTGGAGACCTAATGCGGAAAGCGAAGCAGAACGACGGGCAGGAACCTACCGTCAAGAAGAATTTACCTCCTGTGAGAGAGGAGCCAATTGAACGCCCGAAAGCCCTAGCGAAGAAAGGAGAATACTCAAAGCCAAAGTTACCCGTGAAGCAGACTCCTTCTTCCTCATCGAAAGCGCAATCCTCGTCAGCTTCCAGTTCCAGTAGGCGTGTTCCAGAGGCACCCAGCAAGGGAAGAAGTATGGATTCTCGTAAGCCAGTCGGAGAGAAAGAGAAATTGAAATCGACGAATAGCTCAAAAACTGCTGACGGCGATAGGAAGCCCGCTCCTCCGAAGGTTCCAAAGAAAGCTCCTCCACCGGAGCCTGATCGTGCGGTGGACGGGGTACTTGTACCCGGTAAACGTTACTTGCCGTCCGATGTTCGGTACAAGGCTGCTCTCGCCGCTGGTCTCATTCAGCCATCTTCGTCGGCGCCTCCACCTCCGAGAAATGGTATGTTTGAAGAGTATGTACTTTTAAGCGAAATGCATTTAAAGACCGCGTACCTCCGACCACCAGAATACCGGCAAGACCCGAGAAGTCAGCCGGGCCCAGTCGAGCGCTTCCGGCTAGTTCTTCCAGAATGGGAGAACCTTCTTCATCGCAGATGTCGAGGAAGCCCATGCGGGATGCACGAGACGCTCCTCGCGCGCGGTCTCCTGTCCGTCGCGAACGGGACTACGTTGAGCGTCCCAAGAGTCATCAAGTGGATCGTCGACGCGGCTTTGAAGATCGCCGCGGAGGATACGATAACCGTCATCGGGAGTATGACGACTACGACCGTAAACCTGTGAATAACTTCATGAGCAGGTCGGACGACGAGTACGAAGACGAAGAGTACGACAGCGAAATGGATGACTTCATCGACGACACTGAAATTGAGGACTTCCAGCATCGTGAACTCGAGGACACCTTGAAGTAAGTTCGTTTCTGGACATTCTCTGGTTTAAAGTCCGTTTTCCAGACTGATCAACCGAAACTATGACAAGAAGAGGTGGAAGTACAATGAAATGATGATCGACGAACGGTCAATGCAGGCTTCCTTCCGTGATATCACCAGGGAGGAAATGCGCAGTGCAAAGATCGGAATGTACGAGGACATCATAGAAGCCAAACGTGGAAGTACCGCGGTCTAGTCACCAAATGCCTTAGAGCTTCGGCTCACGCTCAACAACAGTTCCATTAAATTTCCTTAACCTTGTTAACCGAAATGTCAATTGGTTCTTGTTGACACATATCAGAGTTGACTATAAAATTTTATAAAAAAATATATCATTCCTGTCCCAGTGACTTCCAGCTTCTACTACATTCCTTAAAGCCGGCAGTGTTTCTTCTGTATAAGTGTCCTTTATTTACAGCCAGAGTCTTAGCAGAACAAAGAACGCGAAGAAGCATGACGCGACTGTGGGAGCTCCGTTGCGACGCAAACTTTGGACGTGAAGTGGTAAGCCCATCTGCTTGTAGTCGCTGTCCGTGGTGACAGTGAGCGATAGGTGCGCCTCGTCCTTAGTGACCCGAGCCACGATCAGCCGACTACGGTAGCAGTAGCTGGAGTAGTCGGCGGAGTAGCTCCGGTCGGGTCGGTCGTGCTTCAGTGCGGACACGGCGTAGGGTCCTTGGCTCTCGGAGTCGCCAACGATGTAGTTCCGCGAGGACCAGTAGACGCGAGGGAGAGGGTTGGCACACACTTCTGCCTCGACGAAGCCGGGCTGGCCGAAGGGAAGGTCGCTCTCGACGACCCGCGGGGTTCCGATGCCGTGGACGTGGATCGTCGTTTCGGCGCTGCAGCGAAGGTCAGGCGCTTCCAGGATGGACTCACCTGACGGCGCTCTTCCCGTGCTCGTTGACGGCCTTGCAGCGGAAGATGCCCGAGTTCGATAGGTCGTCCAGTTGCACGTTGCAGGTCTGGAAGACAAGAAGATGAAAACCTGACCGGAGATCCCACTGGGTTACGGTAGCTATGGAACCCGAATTATTCTAGCCCGTTTCTTATGGGCCAATCTGACTGATTTGATCAAGAAGGCCCAAGAAGGGAGCACCCAGACCGTCGACGCCAAAACGCCTTTCCCCGACCACTGAACTTAGAACCACTGGGTTACGGTAGCTATGGAGCCCGAATTATTCTAGCCCTTCTCTTATGGAACAAAAAGGGAACAGCCTGATGACTCATTTGTCGAAGGCCAAGAGGGGAACACTCTGAGCTTACCTTGGTGAAGTTATGCTCGAAGTTGTCGTTGACCTCGCACTTCTCTGTCAGTATGGAGAACTCGTTGCACTCGGCGGTCTTCCACTCGCGGTCCCGGCGTCCCTTGAATTGCCACTCGATGTCGACGGACTTCGCCAACGACAGGAAGGAGCAGCTGATTTCCACGGCGTTCTCTGACTGGAATCGGAGGGGATACTGTAGTTTTAGTGGTTCTAATGCTCTCTCCTTTTTCTATCACTGTTTCTGCACTACTATTCATCAGATTAAGAAGTTAGTGAGGATGGATTACGGTAGGACAGCCTGCTACATGATGCGACAGGATGCTGCAAATTATTCAAAAATGAACAGAGGTTCCTGAATTCTAAAGTCTATCGCGTTTTAAATGCTTCGGGTGTATTTACCAGAAATAGCGAAGAGGACACAATATCAGGACAGGAAAAGTACACAAAAGGAAAACGTACCAGTGGATATACACCTGACTTGTCGCGGGAATAGTCGCTCTCGAGCCAGATCTCGCACTCATAGCTGTGGCATGTGGAGTTGCAGATCCCGGCGGAACCAAGATGTACTGTGAGGGGCAAGACGACGAACGCTAGAAGCAACATACTCGGAAAGTATCGATTCCGAAACTAATAGGTATGCGAGTGGCCGGAGTCGACGTCAGTGGCGCGTTATCGCTTATCACCACCGTCCTCCTCGCGGGGCCGCCGATCGTCTCCAAACTGAATGGAAACGCTAAGCTTATTTGAATTTTATCAGTTTGACCGAAAGCGGCTTCCAGAGGCCCATAAGCTTAGTACATGGCGGCAGGGGTCAAGGGTCCGCGGGTTTCACCGTCAAGAAGGTGAAGTGGCCTTCTTTGGAACGTGGTTTTTGTCAAAGACACTTTTATGGGAGAGGTATTCGATGACTTTTATTGTTCGTAAAGGGAATGTATCGCTCTGATGCCGAAGAATGTCGGATCATAAACCGCTTTTCCTCGGGTAATTCCATCCCAAAAAACGCTAAAGTGCTTCAAAGCCGATGAAACCCCAAGGAGCATCCGTCATCCTTCAAAGTCTTCTATTCCACTGGAGTCTGGCGGTGGCTCCACAACGACCATTGGAATCCTAAATCCTTCTAGTAGAGAGTATACGTCAAGGGACGACTGACTCCATTCTGGGTATTTCGTCCTCCTTCGGTCCATCCATGACAGCGAAGATGTTGTCCGTCTTCCGAGGAGAACACACGAAGAAGACAATGAAGATAAAGATGCCTTAAAGTGATCTGATGTCCTTAGAAGATTCCTCGGGAACTGTCTTACCAAAGAAGAGGGTGATCAGCGCGATAGACGCTGAGATCAACAGCCAATCGGGGATGGCGGCGCACTCAAACAGCTTCACCTCGGAAATCCCCTTATGGGCCAGCTGGTTCAGCTCCCAGTCGTCCGGTTCGGCCAGAAAACATCCAAAGGTACACGATCCTTGACAGTTCGGACTGGCGAAGTACTTCCTGACGCTCTGAGATGACTGGAATGCGAAACCTCCGATCCGATCTACCGTATACCTTGGCCGAGTACCCCTTGACCAAGTCGAACGTTTCGCTGGGCAGTGTTCTGTAGCGGCATCCGGATCCGTAGATATTCCTGAGCTCGTAAAAGGGACGAGAGATGTTCGCCCTACCGTACCTCTTGGCTAGCACCAGGAGATTGTAGAAGTGATCTGGTTCGAGCTGCGAACATGGACTGAAAGGGAATGTCAAGAGTGTTTGTCTTATGGTGTGGGGAAGGGGGCTGCTTCTCTATGTATAGTTCGGAGCTTATGGATAGGGATCGAGCCATGCGCATGGACTAAGAAAAAGTTTAAGGCGCGTTTCCACGAACTGCGCGAAGACCGCTGATTGAACCAAATGCAATTTCGCAGAAGCGCGCCTTTTTCCGTCATGTGTTAAGTTTGTCGTTACGCGTCTAGGAACATAAAAGATCGAAACGAAAACGCTAAAGACATCTTTGGGTACTTCTAATGATAAAAGCGAAAGAACCAACCTTCCCGAGCAGATCCGGTCGCAGACGTTCTTGTCCCTACAGAACGCAACTTCTTCGATTAGTCCGCATGCGTCGGGGAGCAGCATTTTGGCACTCGCGCTGCTGGCTGAAGTGACGCTTAATGCAATTGCAAAGTTTACACGGACCCTCGAGGATGATGAGATTTCACTCTTTCGGCGGCCGATTTTCGCCCTCCGCTCCTAACGACTCCATTCAGAGAACGCCCAAAACACGAAAGAGCGACGACTTATGGTTTGCACAACACAAATGTTCACATTTTACACAACTTTAACTTCTCCGCCATCGCTGAACAGGTTGGAGATGATTTCTGGCGTGAGTTCCGAAGGGCGAAACGGTTGAGGGCAGATGAAGCTCAGGAACCAAGGATGTCCAAAGATCAGCTGGAGTCGGTCGGTTATCGATCCCCCGTCGCCTTTAAGTTTATTCTTCGACTGGCCTCGCAGGAAGTGATATTCGTACGTGGTGAATCCGGTCATCAAGTAGTACACCTAAAAGATATGATAGTTTAGGACACTCGAAACCTTAGAATTGGTGGTCCGTTTGTCGGTCTTCTATGTACAGTTTTAGCTTGTACTCCTCATGAGGGTGCAGAGTTCAGAAAGGATAAGAAAAGACCAGCAAGCGGACCATAACTTCCAGAGGTTTTGGGTATCGCAGATATAAGCTCTCCAAATGGGATAAAAAAGATTACCTGCGCTATGAAGAGAACAAATAGGGAGATGCCAACTTGGATCCCAGTCCATAAAAACGAAACAACAAGAGCTGTTGGGAAGTACTCGAAGTCGAGAAGCGCCCTTCCGATGACGATCGGAGGAAAGTATCCAAAGGAACCAAGGTACTCCGATCTGGTTGCGTACGCATTGAAGTACTTGTACATATGAGTGGAAGTGTAGGCGATTCCTATACTCGCCCAGAAGAGAAACACAATGAAATAACGCTAAAAATATGTTTGAAAGAGCGAAAAGAGGCTATGACAAACCAGGTTAGCGATTCCGATGCACGCTCCGGCGAAGAGGCAATGATGGTCACAACGAAGCACGCAGATGTTGCACAGTTTGCAGTGGTACGCCCTTCTTGGCTTGGGAGCGCAGCACACAACGCAGGTCTTGAGCCGGTCCATGATATTCTGGCTAAGGGACACTTTGGCAATCCAGAGTGAAACCTAAACAGATGGTTGGAGTCAAGATATCTCAAAGCTAGGCTGATGTGGTTGGACCAAATATATCTCAAAGCTAGGCTGATGAATAGGCCCCAGTCCTTCTCACTTACCTCATTTTGCCGAGAGGTGTAACAAACCAGGAATAAGTTGACCATCGCTTGCAGATAGAAGAAGACTATCCACGCTGTCATCCCACTGCAAGCATCCGATCCGTACAGAGTCGGACAGGTGTGGAACACATTGACGGCGGCTCCGAGGGTCACCAGGAGTATAGTGCCACAAAATACGAAAACATTCACCACTTGGAGCATCCCTCGGTACTTAGAATCCATGTCCATCTTACCGGCTGCAAAGGGATGCAAATGACGACTTCCCTCAGACAAGACTGTCAGTCTTAGGTCTACGCCTGTCTGTGTCTCCCCTTTGCACTCTTTTGTCTACTTGCATTTGCACGTTATCGTATGTAGACGTAATAACTTTATCCAGCAACGTTGTGCAACAAAGTGGATGAAGGAACACCCTCAGGCAAGGGCACTGCCATGGTGAGGGGATAAACATCATAGGAACCAAGGAGAAGGGGATACTGTCGCAGATACAAGAAGGGGATACTGTCCCAGATATACACAGATTCGCAGATACAAGCATGTCTGAAAAGGCGGATTGAAGATCCTTTGCTCGTGCTGGGATGGATAACCGAAAATGTGGGAACCTATCAGCCTGAACCTATGTTTTTTTTAACATATCGAGTCCCTTACCTAGTTTAAACCCGGGCTCCTTGGAAGTCTTCTTCGAAATCCTACACGTTTTTTGTATCGCCCATTCAACCCTTCAAGTAGCTTATTCAGGGCGAACAAAGACGGATGCCGGCCGAAAGAAGTCTTCCCTGGGTGGAGGTCCTTCAGGTAGAATTGATTCTTCCCAGAATCAAGCCTCTCCATCTGCAGATTGAAATTTGCAGATTATTCGTTGCCATGGGGAAGTTCCAAAGACTCGGGAGAGCGAGGAATGCGGAGCTGAAGTAACCGCGTCAAGAGCCTCTCCCTCGCGCCTTCGACACATGACGTCGTTTTTGTGTTTGGCTTTCATCGCGATCTCTGTCCGATGTTGCGTATTGTTGCTCTCCACCTAGCGCTGTGAGGAGTCACGTGTGTGATGATGCTTTTTGTTCTCCTACAGTTCAGCTTCTTCGCTTAATTTGCTTCTAAACGTGATTTCTACTTTGTTTTTACACAAAAGACACCTACTTACAGACCCACGCAAAGCCGTCCTGGCTTCAGTTTTCCAGGTGGTCCTATGACGACGGGCGGCAAAATCAAACCCCACAGGTTGTGCTGTCTTCTTAATCTTATTTTTTTCGCGATTTTACGTGATTTTCCGACAGCCGAGCCTTAGGATATTGCTGAATCTCAGCCTTTTCAGTTCTCCACCGAAGCGCCGGCCGATGCGCTAGCAAAATGCGCTTCTTCTCCTCACTATTCAGCTTCGGAAGCTCCAACAAGAAGGAGGCAGAACAGGGCGAAGCTACGGCATCGACGTCCCAGTTGGAAAGTGAGATTTTAAACGATCTTTGGTTTGGAATAATTGAACTTCCCGGCTTCAGCACGAACTGGCGAGAAACGAGAGAATTCTAGTGTGGACTTCAACGACAGTGGAGCAAGCAAGCCTAAGAAACCGCGCCTCTCCAAAATGCCCATTCCACGGCTGAAGAAAGTCATCGGTATTTTGCTAGTTTGAAGATATCGTGTAACGACTGTTTATAGAGGTCGATCTGGCCGAGGATGATGACGACGAGGACAGCGTTGTGGTCTTGAATAAGGACCGCGAAAACGGCGCTCCAGAAGTGGTGACGCTGACCGACGGCGAAGAGGATTCGGACTCTTCAGAAGGTCGGACTCATGCCAACCGGGAAGAAGTCATATCCTTGAGCGAAGATTCGGATAACCCAGAAGATAACCCCACCGAGGATGACGATCTCGTGTTGCTGTATGACTCATCTCCAAAAAGTACCTCAAACGCCTTCGCCTTAATCCAAAACTTCTACTTTCCAGAATTCCATCCACATCAGCTATCAGGAGGTTCGTTGTTCTCACCGCTGCCCAGGCTGAATAGCCATCGGAATCAGAACAATTCTGCGCCGAGAAATGCTTCTTCCAGTAAGTAGTAGTCTTGTATGCTTAAGAATCATCGTCGACTGTTTAAGAATTCCACCCAGGTCGTGCTGACCGGTTCAAGCGACGGTCTCTGGCTCTTAATATGAAGGCGACTCCTCGCCGACATACAGCAGCTCCTGGCAAGAGGGTATACAAGACAAAATTTGATAAGGTGTCCAGCCGGATCAAGTCACTCTCTAGTAACTCCTCAAATGTGAGTTCCTTTTTTCCTTGATTGATATTTGCATTACCCACATTCTAGCCTATAAATATCGCCGCCTATGAAGAGTACCGCAGGATGATCTCGGATATGGGAGGTAATCCCACCTCAGTTGGTGGAAAAACTTCTTCAGTCAGGTAAATATACTTAAGGTGACTTCTGTAAATCTGTCTTTTTCAGCAGTGCCAGTACTGCGTCTTCGTCCACACCGATCATCAGCGATCCGCCATCAGAATCCAGAATAGAACAGTTCAAAGAATTTCTGAAGAACGCCACCCCGGCGAGGCGCTCAGAAGAAGTTGGATCCGATAATTCCAGTGGTCGGTCCACACCTTCTGTCCTATCTTCTTTGAGATCGTATGCTCTCCATTGAAAGACTACTTCTCACTTTGTTTGTTTCAGAAGCTCTGTTCTGAGTCAACAAGATGACAAAAATCTAAGCCTACTCGATGCTCTCAGCCAGCGTCAAAAGGAATACAGGACTCTACGGTATTCCTTGGAGAGGAGAGCCGGTGAGACGTCCATTAACCGGTTGACAAGCACTCATACAGTAACCGAAGCCGGCTACCGCACCAAGTCCCGAGCCTGGAAAGAAGTGGATCAGCTCGAGAATGACTTGAGAGAGAAGTTGAAGCTGGGCGGTGTGATAATCGAGCGGGAGAAGGCTCCTCCTAAGAAGGACGATTTCCCAGGTATGCAGCCACCCTTCATGGTCGAAAAGTAGCTTGTCTTTGCAGAAATCCCAACAGAAGGAATCGAGCTTATTGGAAGGATATGGAATGGCGGCTCCATGAGCGAAGTATTTGCTAAAGGATTTGGCGCGGATATCACAAGGAAGGATCTAATGACATTGAAGGGCCTCGACTGGCTGAATGATGAAGTGATCAACTTCTACATGAACCTAATTTGCGAGAGATCAACTGCTGAGGGTGATATGCCGAAGGTACGTCTCGTAAATGCACGGTAGTTTCTAAGGCTACTGCAGGTCTACGCATTCAACACCTTCTTTTATCCAAACCTGACCACTAAGGGTTTTGCCTCTGTGAGGCGATGGACTCGGAAGCTGGACATCTTCTCCTACAATGTTATCCTTGTACCTGTACATCTCGGTGCCCATTGGTGTCTTGCGGTAGGTCCTATATATCTGTTATCTTCTTAAGCGCCTTCTTAAGGTCATTGATATGGACAGGAAGACAATCGACTACTATGACTCCATGCTTGGTAATAACAATAACGGGTTAGAGAAGCTCAGGTACGGTAATCGTAAGATTGTTCTTGAACTACCTGCAATGTTTAGAGAGTACTTGGCCTTGGAAATGAAGGACAAGAAGAAGGAGGTCCTCGATACAAGTGAATGGCGACTAAACACGCGAAAGGTGGGTTTTTTCGCTTCTCTTCCTTTGATCAACTTCTCTCCATCGCCTCCTTTGATCTATGTCAGTGCTTATTTGGCCTTTTCAGGACATTCCGAGGCAGATGAACGGCAGTGACTGTGGTATGTTCACATGCAAGTTCGCCGAGTACGCCTCGCGCCGTGCCGACATCAACTTCACGCAGAACCACATGCCCTACTTCCGCCAGCGGATGGTCCACGAAATTTGCTCGAAACAGCTGATGTGATCGACCACTATTTGCTGATCTTCATGGGTGACATCATCGACCCCTTTACGTGTTTTGTTGATCTCGGAACTGTTATTTGCTCCCGTTGTGATAGGACACAGTGCAGTCGACTCTTAGGACTAGGCGAATATTTGTTCTGTATGTAGGAGTTATTGCCTTGGTTGAGCCATATCAGCAAGAATTATATAATTGACAATGTTGTGGTTTGTCTTGATGTAAAGGAGGACTTGCCTTCGAATTGGTGTTTATTGTTCGCATGCGTGCACTTGTGTCGCGACGAGTTCGAACCCTCTGAAGTATATCGTCCGGATCTCGCATCCCTTGGGACTTTACGTAAGAATTGTTGTTAACTGTTTAAGGATTTGTTCGAAGAAGGTGCCATTCCTTGGCCGAATGCCGGTGAGAGGGTTTGACAAGATTAGACCAGGATAGAGAGATTAAAGGCTATTAGGAGCGTCCGGGGAGGATTACGGTAGCTGTAAATTTGTCTAGGGGGTTCTTAGAACCGTAAATGATGGGAAGAAGTATATAGCAAGTTCTGGATGCGAGTACTTGGCAGCTAATGTGGGTGTTTTTTCATTTCTCGTCCCATGTAACGTGGCTTGTCTTATCGCCTTATTTGATCATCGTGCGATGCTGGTGTGCTTATCACTCTTACTGCATCGCCGCCATCGCTGATCTATGTCGACGCTCATTTGGTCTTTTCAGGACATTCCGCGGCAGCTGAACGGCGGTCACTGCGGCATGTTCGCGTTCTTTAAACGTGCCTCACGCCCAGAACCACATGACTCATGAGATCAACAGACGTGATCACTGAATGTGAAGCTGAGAACGCCTTCGAAGTCGAGTTCTTTGTTTATGTGCCTTCGTGTCGTGCCGGTTCCGAGCCCTCTTAAGTCTATCATCGCGATCTTAGATCCCTAGGGGTTTCATAAGACGAGCCTTTTTAATTAACCACCGTGACGATCTGTTCGCAGGCGCTCCGTCGCGACGTCACTTTGCGCGAACGATTCGCCCAGCGGGTGACTGCGGCGTTGCTATAAACCATTTTACTCTCTTTAAGTCCCTTAGTCGCGACTTTTTGGGTCTCCGAGAAGATCTCCTCGCCATGGGGCACTCGTCGTCTCCGTCTTCAGGCTCCGGCAGCCACGTTAAGGATGGATTGATCGATCTCACTGCCGGAACATTGGGTAAGTCGACTGTTTACACGTTTTTTACACTTAACTGTTTTCAATTACATCAGCATTTTGTTGTCCTCCAAATTGGTAGACTAGGTATGCTACTTGTAGTATCGACTTTTTGGTTGTTTGACGCCAAGATTTTTTGGAACGGAAGCTAATGGTGTGATCTGTTTCCAGTTTTTCGTGTTTTGTGTTGTGCTCATGTCTGAGTGCGTCTGACACTTAGGCTATAGAGACAGAAGACGGCGGCCACAGTATATGCAAGTGCCTTCGATGAAGTAGTAAGACCGGAAGGGGTTCTTGCGTCATTACAAAAGCGTCATTGCCAATTTCGCCGAATTTCAGTGCTTTTCCGCAACGTGTGCTTAGAACGATTTGTTCAGCGAAATAATTAATGGTTATGGACTACCGTAGTCAGTAATTGACTGTAGGGAGCAAGGGGCCCTTAGTATTTACCCTAAAAAGTTTCTAAGATCATAACTTAACCCCAAATCATTTCAGGAGGCGTAGCAAATGTGTACGCTGGCCAGCCCCTGGACACTGTCAAAGTCAAGATGCAGACGTTTCCGAGCTTATACGGCAATTGGCGGACCTGCTTCACGGACACCTACAAACTGGACGGGATCCGAGGTCTCTACGCAGGTTTGTTCCTTCTCTCCTCTCGCTATCCTAATATTCACCGCTTCAGGAACGGTTCCCGCACTGGCAGCGAACGTCGCCGAGAACGCAGTCCTCTTCACCGCCTACGGTTACTGTCAGAAGGTGGTCGCCTTCGCTGTAGGGAGGTCGAACACGAACGAGATGACCCCCGTGGAGAACGCCTTCTCCGGCTCACTCGCGGCCATCTTTGCCGCAGCGGTTTTGTGTCCGACCGAATTAGTCAAATGCAAACTCCAGGCGCAGCGTGAAGTCAACCCGACGGGGAAACAGGGACTACTGTCCGTATGCAAGGACATGAAGGCCCAAGGCATCGGCTCCTTCTTCGTTGGAATGACGCCCACCCTGGCTCGCGAGGTTCCCGGCTACTTTTGCTTCTTCGGCGCCTACGAACTGTGCAGGTACTTCTTCGCTGGTGCGAACGGAGACAAGGACAACATCGGTGAAAAGGCAGAAGAAGCAACTTGGACTGATTTCCATCCTTTTAGGACTACTGCCAACCGCCGTCTCCGGAGCTGTAGGTGGCATGGCCCTCTGGACGTCGATCTTCCCCGCTGACGTGATCAAATCGCGAATGCAAGTGACCGGCGAAGGAAGTTTCCTCTCCATCTTAAAGGACATGATCAAGAAGGAGGGCTTAACGGCGCTATACAAGGGACTCACTCCAACTCTAATCAGGACATGCTCAGCAAGCTCCTGTCTGTTCATAACATACGAAGAAACGAAGAAGATCCTCCACAAACTCCTAGGATAGAAGCTCCGGAGACTAGACCGATTTTGTTGACACTAACTTTACGAAGTTATAGGAATAAACACAGCTTTAATCAGCCACGAGCTTACTATCTTGTAGAAGCACAGCATGATCCAGTCAACCATTCTAGACTAGACTCAGACGTAGACAGGAAGGTTTAGACTATCTATTCCCTGGAAAAGACTTAGGAGAAACCTGTCTGGGTGTCTAGACAGCGAGTCTAGACGTGTCTAGACATCATCATCGTGCATAGATCAGCACGTTTGCCTACAACCCTACGCATCGGACGATCTCAGTACTTCCTGTTCTTGTTTACAGCAAAACGTGAGAAGGTTTCTTCCTCGCTGCACCCAGAGAAAAACCAAATCAGGTTTTTAAGCCGCGACCATCATCCCAGAGCACAACTCGTCGACGGGGCACATGAACCCATGAGTGATCGCAATCCGCTTTATTCCTTAACAATGAAACTCAAAAAGTCAACCAACACCAATTCATAACAAGCAATAAATTACTCCGACTCTTTCGTCTCGAAGGCGGGGTACTTCTTCTGCGCATCGGCCCAGGTCATCGTCTCGTTGGACAGCTTCTGCACGAGGTCGGCTAATTCGGAAATCTACAAACGAGGAAGATGAGCTTTGACAAGAGTGGAGGGGACTTACCTCAAGGCGGATCTGCTTCATGGACTCGGAATGGCGGAGGGTGACCGTCTGAGGCTCCGCTTCGGACTCGAAGTCGACGGTGATTCCGAAAGGAATTCCGATCTCATCGGTGCGGGCATAGCGGCGACCGATGGATCCTGAGCTGTCATCCTGGAAAGAAGCAGGGTCAGATGGGACAAGACATGTTTAGTCTACGGTACTAGTCTTCCCCTCAGCCTTTAGAAGTACTTACCAGTTTGCAGCTGATTCCGTTCTTCGTAAGTTCCCTCTTGACACGGGCGACGATGGGCTCTAGCCTGGCGTTGGAGCTGATGGGAAGCAGGGCGCAGTTGATGGGGGCCACAGTCGGCTTCAGCGCCAAGAAGGTACGCTTCTCGTCGCCGTCGCGCATCCGGAAACTGTGCTCCAAGACGGAGTACATGATGCGTCCAATTCCGAAGGAAGGCTCGATGACAGAGGGGACAACTTCTTCGACGTGGACCTTCTTCTCGTAGCGCTTCACAGAGACGAGGCTGGAGGTGAACTCCAGTGGCTTCTCGAAGCCTTCGACCTCCAGGGAGTAGGTACTAAACAATCCTTTATACACCGAACTGGAGGTCCATGCCTACCCTCCACTGGTCACGATCTTGTCCAGCTCCTCCACCTGCGCAGTCGTGAGCTCCTCCAGAGCGGCAATGATCTTCTTGGCGTCGGCCTTGTACGCCTTTCCGATGGCGGCCTTGTTAGGCATCGCCTCGACCACGCTGACCATCTTCGGCTCAGGGAGCTTCTTCTCGGCGACGAGCTTCACCTTGGTCGCCTTCGTGTGCTGCTCCAGGTCGAAGCACGAGCGGTCGGCGTTTCCGACGCACTCGATCCATCCGTACGACGTCAAGCATTCGGCGTCCCAGCAGTCCTAAAGTAGAAGAGAAGGTTGTCTTTGTAATAGGGTGTGGTCACAAACCTTAGCATAGTGGGCCATCTCGTTGGCCAGATGCTGGCGGAATCGCAGCTTCTGGGGGTCGATTCCGACGCGGATCAGGTATAGGTGCGTGCGGGCCATGAAGTAGCCAAGGGTCTCGTTGTCGATGATCCCGGCGGACACGGCGGCTCCGACGGCCATCTTCTCGGCGCCCTTTCCATCCATCTGGTTGCAGGCCGACAGCAGCATCAGCTCAACGTCCTTGACTTCTTCGAACTTCGGGTAGTCCTTGTGGGCCGGGTCCACGAAGTGCTCGATCTCGCACATCGTGAATTCGCGGACACGGATAAGCCCCTGGCGAGGGGAAATCTCGTTACGGAATCCGGATCCGATCTGGGCCGCGGCGAACGGAAGCTTTCCCTAAAGGAGTTTGATAAGAGACATAGCTGTAAGTGGAAGGCGTACCTGGTTGAACTCGAGAAGGCGCTTGAAGTTCAAGAAGATTCCTTGGGCGGTTTCGGGTCGGAGGAAGGCCTTCATGTCACCAGTGGGTCCAATCTGCGTGGCGAACATCATGTTGAAGGCGACGGGCTCGGAGAGGTCGTTTCCGGTGGTCGGCGACTTGATGTTGTACTTCTGGATGACGGCCCACATGTCCTTGTTGTCGAATCCTTCGAGCTTCGCGAGCACGTCCGTCAGGCCGGCACGGGTCTCTTCCGACGTCTTCGCGTCCTGGAGCTGCTTCTCGCAGAAGTCCTTGATGAGGTGGTCGGCGCGATGGCAGTCTCCCTTCTCGACGTCCTTCACCATCCAGTCCGCGAAGCGCTCCACGTGGCCGGACGCCTTCAGCACCGGCTCCGGAGTAAGAGCGGAGCATTCGACCTCCAGCATCTCATCCTCCAGCACGAAATGCCGCCTCCACAGGTCGAGCATATTCTTCTTCATGGAGCATCCCATGGGGCCGAAGTCGTAGAGGCCAGTGACTCCGCCGTAGATCGCGAAGGATTGGTCGTAGAAGAATCGGCGTTTCAGCAGGTCTTCGAGGCGTTCGCGCTGGAATCCCTCGTCGATCGGGGCCAACTCTAGTTCCCTATCTTCCAGACGCTTCTTGCGCGCCTTAAGCTCGACGACGAGAGGTGCGATCTCGTTCTTGCTCGCACCTTGCTCCTTTAGGGCGCGGATCTTGTCGCCATATTCTTTAACAGCCAGGCGAAGGGGTTCTAGTTGCTGAAAAGAGGGGGCCATTCAGAGAAGGCTTTCAAGGAGAGCAACTTACTTTTTCGATTTCGGGAGTGGCCATGATTCGGAGCAGATCTGATCGCTTATGGCGACGCTTCTTGGAAAAGCGCTGGGAGAGATCAGGAGGGGTTACCTGAAAGCGGAAATATGAATAAGATCCTGCTAGAACCGCTGATGGGATGTTTGAAAACACGCCGCGCCTCTGGGATTCGCAGAGCAATCAATCGGGTCTTCCGTCGCGCGGGTGGAACGTTTCTTGTCCGACCCAGATTTAAGGAATTAAGAAAACTTGGCTTTTTGTAGGGCAACAACGCCGCATTAAACTTGTAAGACAACTCAGAATAAAGAAGTCACACAGCTCTGAACAGGTGTCAAGAAGGACGACAGAATTCCGAAAAATCAGCGCTAGAAGAGTCCCAATCGAAATGCAAAAACGAATCGAGCGCAGAGGGGGCGGCTGACCCGTTTTCGCGGAGCTGAAGGACAAACCTTGATCGCGGCGGAGGCGGACAGCGAAAGGACACGCGTGGCTTCAAAACACACGGACGGGATGCGCGAGAGAATCCGGAACATCTGGCTTGCGAAAACAAGCCCAGAAGCATCACTCGATGGTCGCTCCTGATTGCGTCATTTTTAAATGTGGCATTCCGTATGGGAAATGCGCTGGAAAACGGAGATGTTCGGTCTTGAAGGTCTTCTGGAGTGGGTGAAGGATTCTCTGATTCTTCACGGACTCTGTTGAGGAGAGGAGGATTCGCCCTCGGGCCGAATACTTGATGGGGAACCCTAGAGGCGATCTTTGGTACATTGGTAAAGAATTATGATTCTGGGCTGATTTACGTCCGACAGTTCAGTGTATCCGCTACTTCATGTCTTAAGTCGTGAAGTATGGCCATGGAGAAGATTCTGGAGAGGGGAAACCGCTCTAGAGGGCTGTCTTCATCTCTTGACCATGAAGCCGTCAGTCTTTCCATCCATCTGAAGACGTTGCCAAGAAGGAGGCTCTAAAGTAGTCTATCCAGTGCAAACAGTCCAGTGTATCCACAGTTCATGTCTTAAGTCGTGAAGTATGGCCATGGAGATGATTCTAGACGGTGAGGAGAGACCGCTCTAGAGGCCTCTAAGAACGGGCCCTCATCATCGCTTGTGTAGGGCTATGGAGTAGGCGGAGACGTTGCCACAAGAAAGCCAAGAAGAAGGCTCTAAAGAAGTCATAAGTGAAAGAAGGGTCCCTTTTTGTGTCCCTTCTGTGCGAGCCAAGTACCCAGCGTCCTTTCTGTGTCGAAGGAGCGGAGCCCTCCACGGCGACTCGGTCACTCCAAGCCGGGCCGCAGTCCTTAAACCCAGCCTGCGTCGATGTTTGCTTTGGACTGTTTATTCAACTCATGTAATCGCCTCGCGCACCCCTGTCGGGGCACTTCGCGCGTCGCAGAGGAAGTGCGTCCAAGGTGCTGCTGCTGGTCCGATGAGCATCGGCTTTCTCGAGCTGCTATGGCTCGCCGGCCTCGTCTTCATGTTCTGCCTCTACGCCATCCACCTCATCGCCGTCGGCTACGGGTAAGCTCATCTTTGGAATTCCTACCATAATCAATCGTTTAGGCTCTATCGGCTCCATAAACCGACGCGGAAGAGGGATCCAAAGGAGTTACCGGCTGTGTCGATCATAAAGCCGCTTCTTGGCGTCGACGACAACCTCTTCGCTAACCTGGAGTCTTACTTTGTGCTGGACTACCCTGAGGTAAGTAGCTCGGGAATCCACTTGGCTATGGTCCTCCATTTCAGTATGAACTCCTCTTCTGCGCGATGGATCGTGACGACCCGGCCCTGGAGGTCGTCCGCCGACTCCTTCTGAAGTACCCCTCGGTGGCGGCGCGGACGTTCGTCGGCGGCGAGCTAGTGGGGCTGAATCCGAAGGTGAACAACATGATGCCGGCCTACCGCGCCGTCCGCCACCCGCTCGTCCTCTTCAGCGACGCCGGCATCTTCATGCCTCCGACGGCGCTCTCTGCCATGGTGGATGCCATGACGCCAAGCACGGGTCTTGTCTTCCAAGTAAGGTTCTCGTTTCCTAGTGTATCCCTGACCCTTCTTCCAGGTGCCCTACGCGCTCCCACGGCCCGGATTCGCCGCCCTCGTCGAGCAGATCTACTTCGGGACGGACCACGCGAAGATCAGCCTGGCCGGACGCGCTCTCCGCTTCGTTGGAGTGTCCGGCATGTCCTCGCTAGTGCGCAAGAAGGCGCTCGACGACTGTGGTGGCATCGCCGCCTTCCACCAGTACATCGCCGAAGACCATCTCATCGCCTTGGCCCTCAAGAAGCGGTAGGAGGTTCGGGAACTTTGTAATCTTGCGGGTCCAAAGCTGGAGCTTTCCTGCCAAAGACCAGGAAGAAATAGTGATGAAGAAGGCGTGGTTTTAGTGAGTCCGCTTACATCTTCTTTACTTCAGAGGCTGGGACGTGGACATGTGTAGTCGCCCGGCACTTCAGAACGCCGCCGGAGTCACCATCGCCTCCTTCCACGACCGCATGTTCCGCTGGATGAAGCTGCGCCTCTCGATGGTGCCCCTCCTCCTTCTTCTGGACCCTCTCCACGACTGCTTCGTCTCAGGACTCATCGGGGCCCTTTCCGCCTCACGCCTTCTCGGCGTCTCCTTCCTAAGCTACTACTCTGTCCACGTAGCCTTCTGGCTCCTCTGCGACCTCTCCCTCGTGCTCATCCTGGAGAACGGTCGGCTCCAAGTGCATCCACTGAAGTTCGCTCTGGCCTGGCTCTACCGAGAGTTCACCGTGCTTCCCATCTTCTTCCGCTCGCTGCTGCAGCCGGAGTTTGCGTGGAGGACGGGCATCTATCGGCTCCGGAGTGGCGGAATCATCACAGAGGCAAAGAAAGTGGATTGATCTCAACGTCGACGTAGCTTCAATGCCAGTAAATCACAAGACTACTTCATAAATGCCTTTCAGTTGTGACCCTCTTTGAGGAGTGCCGCCGAGGGGCCATTCGACGCTTTTTCCTTTCCTGACAAGCAGAGGACGGTGCCGTGAATAGCGGTGAGGGATTACGGTAGAAAGAAGACTGTCGCACCGCGCAATATGCTTCTAGAAGGTAAAGCTTACGAGGATTCAATAGGGCACTTCGATACAACCAAGGCACATGGGTTTTTAGCTTTATTCGGGAAACTACTTCAGTCACTTTCCCTCCGTCCTGGTCTTGGTATCCGTCGTGCTCGTCTTCCCGTTGGACGCAGTTCCTTTCCTCTGAAAAAGGGACTTTTGAGTGCGTTTCTGAAGCCCAACAAACCTTGAACAAGTTCCTTATCCGGTTCTTCTTTGTCCTCGGGGTTTCCGGCGTCTTTGGAGCTTCCTGGGTCTTTGGCGTTGGGAGAGACTTCGGCGTACCCAGGGACTTCGGATTCTCCACGGACTTTGTCGTTTCTCGGGTCTTCGGTGTATCCACTGACTTCGAGGCCCTCAACGCCTTCGGAGTCGGCAGAGAAGCCGGAGAAACGCCGGGAGAGAGCGTAGGTGTAGCTGTAGGCGTCGGAGGGAGCTGCATCGCCTGGAAAGAGGGTGATTCGTGGCAAACAACTTGGGTCTTACCTTCTTCTTCCTCCTGGGCTTGATGACGAACAAGTAGACGATCCCTGCAACTACGACCCTGAGGAAGGAATAACATAAGGGAAGGCGTTAAACTGAAGACCTACAGTACGACAAAGGCGACTAAGCTGACGGGAAGAATAATGATCCACAGTGGCGTTCCTGGCCTGAAAATTGAGCAAATGGCAAAAAAGAACTATAGTGGGAAAGAACCTACTCCTCGGGCGTAAGGCTCGGAACGGTCACACCTAAATAGGATCTTTTAAGAAGGACAAGAACCACCCAAAAACTCACCTTTGCGCTTGAGTTGCTCGATGATCTCGGCGGGGTTACTCGCGTCCTTCTGAAAGCCAAACTGAGAGAGGAACGTCGCCAAGGACTTACGTTGAGGAAGGAGATCGTCGCGTTGCAGTCGTCCCCGCGTCGGACCAGCGCGTAGCGGAGGGCGTAGAAGTAGCTCCCGTCCCAGTGTTCGTAGTTGGTGAGCTTCGGCATCGACGGAGAGGCGTTCGTCCCCTGGAATCAGAGCCTCGGTCAGGAGCATGCTTCTATGAAGCCACTTACATTTCCAAGATCCAGGTCGAAGTCGAATCTGTACGTTCCGTTCACAGGGGCCAAGGTCTGCGAATCCTGTCCTAAAGGGGTGTTAGAAGGAGCTCAGGAGACGTCTTAGAACCTCTGTAGTTGACGGCGAGGGTGGATCCATCGGGCTGGGAGAAGCGAAGGTCGTACGTCTCCTTGTCACACTGGAACTCCTTGGTGTTCACCTTTTCGTAGCAGAAGATAAGCCTGGAATTCAAGGAGTTAAGTCTTCTTCGAGAAAGTCCCACCGATTGTCGAATTCGTCTTTTGACGAGGCCAAACAGGAAGCCTCAAGGCTTATCGACACTTTCGCCTTCGTGGGTTTACGGAGTCCAAGCAGATAGGATTCGCTTCCATTGGACGTTGCGGGTCTTCTAGAAGCTCGGGTTATAGGGTCGTTACATCCGACTCGACAGCGCTTAGGCACAGGGCCCCTGGGTAGGGGAGACTCACGTCTTCTCCAGCAGCGAGAGCACCACAACGACGAAGTAGGCGAAGACGAAGACATGCAGACTGCTCATTCGTTAGTTACAATGCGAAATGACCGAAAAGGGTTCTGCAGAAGCGGACTGGAGGAGACTGTGCAAGCACTTTGCATGTCTGCAGGTCTCCTATCATCTATAGGAGCTGAAAGAGCCAACAAGAAGGCTATTGAAGTGCTGAAGGGAGGAGCAAAGGGGCAGGTTTCCTACTTTCCTTCAGGACCCACTGGTACTCTTCCAAAGGTCCTTTTTCCACCATCTCACCAAGGACCCAATTTATCTGGATACGGTAGCCATCTTATTGGAGCGTAGGACTCACTGGGTAAGGGTCAAGGAGGTTTCCTAGAAGGCAAGCACAGATTGAGCCTCATACGAGAAGTATAACTGCTGATCCTCCTTGTGTCCTGGTTAGAGGTCATTAGAAGTTTAGCAAGATAATGAGCTGCCTTTCTTAGGACAGTTCAAAAGACAGGCAAATGAGAGCGCTCCCGAGAGTCAATTTAATTTCTGAGGTCAAGCTTCCCTACCAAAAAATTTGTTCGAAGGTTCCAGGGATAGTAAGATGAAATGTGCCCTCAAATACCGACAAGGACAATTTAAAAACAAGCTAATGGCAGTGATTCCGAATATCAATTATTTGGGGCAATCTTAATCCTGCGCCCAAGACATTCAAAGGATCACAATGGCTTTTAAGCAGTGCACTTCATTGAGGTGTTGGCTTCTTCTGTTTCTGCTGCTCTATTGTTTCTCCTTTTTCGTCTCCATTCGATGCAGGAATCATATCCAATTCTCGCTTCGACATCTGCATCCATTCACCCTAATTCCGCCTTCACGTTGCCAAGCGGGGAGAGGCTGAAGTGTGGACGATCCGGCGCGTCGTCAGGGCGATCCTCTGGCCCGAGGCCTCCTTCTTCGTATAGTCGCGTTGTAGGAGCCTTTTGGGATGGCGGCGGAGAACGAGGCGCTCTCGATCACCTTCTCCGAGGACGACCTCCGGCCCTCGAGGGTCTCGCAGCGCGCGGAGAAGCGTCCCGAGAAGATCGAGCGGCGCGACAAGATTCCACGGACGCCGCCCCGGAATCCGAAGCCTCGGACTCCTCTCCCTCGGAGAATCTCTGTGGACTCGTCAGAGTCGCCTTCTGAGCGTGAGGACGTGGAGCGAAGGATGAGGATGCTGGAGGAGCGCGAGCGGGAGGAGAAGACGCGGCTGGAGCGGATGCGCAAGGAGGAGGAGAAGCTCAAGAAGCTCCGAGAGCAGCTCGAGAAGGAGGAGGCGCAGCGCCACCAGAGGCTTCTGGAGCAGAGGAGCGGCAGTGGACTCGACTCCCCACAGGTTCGTCCATACTTTGCCCCCCGAAGGTCTCGAAACGATTGCTTAATATCGTGTTGGGACCCTCTCCATAACCCCTTTCCCTTCAGGACCTTCCCACCCCTCCGGAAACGGACCACCCACCGCGAGTCTTGGCCCCGTCTCCGACCACTACCGTACCCAGGCCACGAAGAGGGTCTTCGCGCTACAGCCGCTTCTCCGACTTCAAGTACTACAACTGGTCCTCGGACGAAGAGGAGCCGCGGCGGATTCGGGCCCGGTCCCCTTCTCAGGAAAGCGTGGCGGGACACGAGCACGTCGACGGGCTCACTTGCGACCTGTGCGCCCTGGGTCGGAAGTATGAGCTCCGGGAGCGCCAGAAGCTGAAGAAGAAGCCAGGCTACATTGACGAGAACTGTCGTCTGGTGGAGGAATTCGCGGCGAGAGCCAACTGAGGGGTACGGTAAAAGAATATTTATAAATTAACGCTCTTCGAAGATAGAAATTTACAAATAAATAGAAATCTGCATTTCTAAAGTGAACGGACAGGGATACGGTAACTACAGTAGTCTCTATCGCGAGAGATCACAGAGGGGAGCACTGACTCGTATTGTCACTTCAGCTCGTTGACCAGGTCCTGCAGCGATCGAAGCTGCTCTCTCGCCAGCGTGAGGAGCTCGACGGCGTCGTGCCGCTCGGCCATCTCTGCAAGAAGAGCATCTGGGCTACCGTAACCCTGGCCGAGGACCTACCGTTGAAGAACTTGATGACGTCGGTGAAGTCCATGCTGTTCTCGAGGAGGATGTTCCTGTAGGAGGAGAGGAGGGCGAGCGCGAAGAAGAGGTGGAAGTGGGCGGAGACGGTGAGCGAGGCGGCCCAGATGGTCTCCCAGAGCTTGTAGACGTGCTCGTAGACCAGCTCGCGCTTGAAGTCCAGCAGGAACCAGCGGTAGCTGAAGTAGAGGTGTGTGAAGTCGCCGTTGCTCATCATCAGGTCGAAGAGCTCGGGGTCCATGACCTGCACCAGCGAGCGCAGGTTGTTCAGGTTCTCGTCCATCCCGCTTCCTAGAGGGAAGTTGGGTCGGAGGCGGAGCATCAGGCGTTCGAAGCACTCCAGGGCGAGGACTTCTGAAAGGGAAGGGTTAGAAAAGACGTTGCCGACCCTCTGTCGTCAATATGACGGAACCTCAGGCTCCAAAAAAGCCTCATGAAGAAAAAAAAACCTTATCGTAATAATATCTATCCCTATACTATCTACCCTATACTATCTGCCCTGTTCCTATAGTTTACCCCCCATGTAGATAAAGTGTGTGAATATTACCATCCTACTTTAAAACCATTTTGAAAGGGAAGGGCTAGAATGGGCCCTTTGTCCCTCTTCCCCTTGGACTAGGAACGCCGTTGGTTAGATACAGGGTGCGGCGGCGAAACTGTGACGCGATTAAAAAAGGCATAACTTTT
>KN170167.1:62547-105303 GCA_000757755.1 Steinernema glaseri
GAGCTATGGCGGCACTGACTGAGTAATCTCTGGTGATCTTAACTCTCTGGTGCCTTCCGACTTATGTCTTAACAATATATCTGAAGCGTTAATATTTGTATTATCTGCATTGTTAATCCCCGCGAGACTTTACGATGTGAAAACGCCTCTCCTTTCCCTGATCCCTTATAGTCTGTGCTTCACGTTTACGATGCCTGGTGGTTTTGCTCCAAAAATAAACATGTTTACCGTCGCTCTCAAAAGGTGTGGGAACGTCGGCAAACAGGTAAACAAAGCTTCCGGAGCTATAAAATATCACCTGAATCCGAGTCCCAGCCGTCTCGCTTCCGTCAAGCAGGCACAAACAAAAGGGTCACCAATTCTGAGAATCTTCTTCCAGCACCCGCAACATCACCCCCTCGTCAATTAACTTCCGTCCTCATCCGTTCTGCAAACGCGTCGATTTGTTTGTCGTTCCGTGCCAACTGGACCTCCTCGCAGTCCGTGACTCGCTTTCAGGAGGCCAATTCCACACAGTCGGATTCCACAGCTATGCCTCTCGCGCCCCTCGCCGACCCGTTCAACAACAACAACAAGTTGCCGTACATCACTGACATGGTAGGCGATTCTATTTTGGGATTCCGCGGGTCACAGGGTGTACAAAAATAGAGAAAAGAACAAATATTGGCAAAGAAGATTTTTGACTTATTTTTCAGCTATTTTTTTTATGGGAAGGGTAGTTAAATACCAGCCATGACGCTTGTGTTTTCATCAGTATTATACTAAGGCTTGAAGAAAAACAGAGGAGAGTTGATCTTTATTTTCACGCGTCACTCATTCCATTCCCGAGCTTGCTAAACAACTTGGATGCGCAGCACGCTCCATCACACAACAATATAAACTCAGCGTGCCGGAAATTAATCGAATTTCCGTCTTATTACGGTAATAGATCTGAAAATCGTTAATGCTTGCTTTAATCGAATTAGTTCGGCTGAAAATTGAAAACACGGCTTATCTGGTTCAGGCCGCTTAGCACCTTTAAGCGTCTTGCTTGAATCAGTTTTCTCCGCAAGGCTTCTTAGCATTTTATCTTCACAGTAGTAGCTGGCCAGCAACAGTATCAATACCTAGCTTTGGGCGTCTTTCAGGGTTCCTGAAAGCCTGAGGCTGTTCCTAGGACTTGTGCTTGAAGTACTTCTAGTGGATGTTAAATTACTCTTCTTGCTCCTTGCATTACCTACTCAAGAAGATGAGAAAATCTTGAAATGAGAAATCTTCAAATGAAAAATCTTCAAATGAGATAATTTTTGTGTTCTTCCAAAACGAGGTTCATGAACCTTCTCCTCCGCGTGTCCTTTGCGAAAGCCCCTAAAAATAAATACTTTAAACGCCCTCTTCTGTCCTACTTCTTAACAGTCGACCTAAGCAATCAACGACCGCCTTGGAGGTCACAAAAGGAGTCCTTGCCCGCTCCATGAAAGGGTAATTCACTCAGGTGGACGAGTGTTTGTCGTCGCCCTCTCCACGTCGTCATTTTGTTTTCACAAAAGCCGACGTGTCCCAGACGGCCTATTCTGTTTACCGTGTGGAAGACTGTCTGCGGACCGGCGAAAGTGCCGCCGGAAATGTCAACTTCTTCAGGCGTCATTTGTTCTCTCTTTTTGTGCAGATGCACTCGCTGAGTCAGTGACACATGTTGCCTTAGGTCCGATCCTTCTTCGTCGCCTCTCAGGTTGAACTGACGCAGTAGGGCTAGGCACTCCACAATGCATATGTCATGAGGCATCTGACATCATTTTTCTGTAGGATTGGAACTGGGTCATATTTTGGGTCTCAACGCGATCAAACCTGAAGAGCAGTTCCAAATAAGAAGTTAGGATTTATACTATCCTACTAGAAGATTAGAAGACCTTTATGAACCTAATTTGGAACAGGAAATGCGATAAGACTCATTAACCAAAACAGTGCGGTCCCACCGCGATTTCTGGACTCAAATTTTTTTATCAGTATTCAGGTTCCATCGCTCGGAATGCTGCAAAAACGGATGGATAATCGTCTGTTGAGCCTGACAGATTAATCGTGTCGAGACCGTCAGGGGTATGGATCATTGGGTTGTTTAATCCGATCACTCCAGAATCCTCTCAAACATTCGATATGTCATTCAATAAAGTTGTTTGCTGTGGATTTTTATGTTAGATCTCAAAACATCGTGTCGAGACCTGATCGCTTTGGGAGAGCTTTTCAAGGTTATAAGGCTTGATATAGAGTAGAATATTTATTGGATTTTGCTGGAAAATTTTGGTAGAAAACATTGTTTTGTAAGGGAGCTTTTCAAGGTTATGAGACGCTTAAGCGGAACGCAACAGCAGTCTCCATATCTGAAAATGTTGCCAAACTTGTAAAGAAGGATCTAGAAGGATTTGAAGGATTCAAGAAGGATTTGCGACAACTCCACCCCAAACTGTCCACCGCCCTCCTTACTGCCCAAGTGCTTCCCTCTTCCGCATCAATGTTCCATTGGAAACATCTTTGTCATCTTCTGCAACCGTTGTAATAAGAGCCGAGCAAAGGTCGGCTCCTCACGCCCCTGCAGGCTGCATCCATATGTTCTGAATGTGTCGGATTGTGCCGTTGCCGCCGGCACCTCCCCCGCCGCACACATAAATCACCGCCGCCGATAATCGCCGAAAACAACTCGAAATCGCCGACTTCCGCCGACATCCAAAACGCCCTCGCGGGTCAATCGCCTCCTTCTCGGGAAAACACTCCCGCGCTGACCACTCGAGCGCGCCGCGCATGACTCTCTCGGCCCAGATTCCCCTCGGCGATCAACAAAACCGTCCGCTCTGCATGAAGACAAGGGAGAAGTCGTGTCGGGACCGGAGTCAAGTCGTGTCGGGACGCAGAACCTGGATAGAATTTACAATCTGCCCTGTGTGTCAATCTGATCAGATTCCCTAACACTTTGGAAAGACCTTCTTCTGTGGATCTGGATATCAAGTAGTGGATGCCATGGTCCTTAGGATACGATGGGTCTCAACACGATTTGGGCCGCGTCTTTTATTTACGGCACTTTATCACTCAAATTTAACGCAAAGTATAAGACTAAGGAAATTAAAAGACTATCGCCCTCTATAGACCTCTATGGACATCGTGGTGAGACCTTAATGAGCTTAAAAGAGCTGCTCCTATTGGTCCTTAAAATAACCGCTTCTGTAGTTTGAGATTTTAGCCCTAAAAATCAGTAGAAACAATTCTGACTCATGGAACACAGTTCATAGGGTCCCCCTGCAAGGAATTGTTTGATCGGTCCCGACGCGACCCAGCCCCGCGCATGACTCTCTCGGCCCAGATTCCCTGTCGCCGATCGACTGTTTGGACAGCTGATCGGCGGCGGCGACTGCTGCGATTGTTCGGCCCCGAGGCGCCGCCCCGCCTCCGCTATTCAGCCTGTGGCGGCAATCAAATCCCGCACTCGCTCGCCGTCCCACCCTCAACCAGCGCGCTCGAGGAGAAGTCGGAAAAGGCGCGCGCGCGACGATGAGTTGCGCAAACTGTTGGCTCCGGTCGGTGGTGACGTCCATGAAGAACGCGTGCGGAAAGGTAGGCAGACTGTTTGATTACGTGGAGGATCCTGCGTGCTATCGGCCGCCGAGCCAGGAGTTCTTTGAGGGGATGTGGAAGGAGAACGTGCCAGAGATAAGGGCCAAACTTCTGTTTTGTGGACTTTGAATCAATAGACGTTCAAGGAGAGAGTAGACAAGACAGAGTCTGTAGTTTAACGGTTTGTCTATGTCTACAGTGTTAGACAGACAGAGGAACAGATTTTAACATTTTCTTTTACGTTTTTATATGTTTTTATGTAGTTTAGCGGTTTGTCTATGTCCTGTTGTCTATGTTGGACAGAAGAAAACCTTTGCCCTTCGCTTTTATGTATCTTTGTTGGAACCTAGCCCGGTTCCCAATCTTCTTGGCTAGGTGACTCCTTTGCTGTGAACGTGACTTGATTGTCAAAACCAAAAAAATAGACATCAGGAGGTGAAACAAACCCTTTTCGATGACAATTCATAAAATTGCACTTGCTTATCATTCTGAAGGAGCCGCACATAAATTCAATGGTCAAAGGAGAGCAAATAGAATAGCTATTAAAGTTCAGTTACAGGACACTCAGATTTAACTGACTATTTGCCAATTCTATCTAAAGACATTTTCTGTGCTTAAAAAGATGAAAAATGGTTGAATGGATTAGAAGATCTAAAATAAGTAAAAGCAGGATTGCACGCATATATTAAAAAGGGCCCGTACTTCTTTCATGTGTTCTTGACTCAGTAATTTAAACGACTAGGAAAAACTGAAACCTTCATTTAGTTCGCTCTGATTGTGGTTCAGGATTTTCCAGAAAGAACTACTGAATCTTTGTGGCCGTAGCTTGAAATTGTTTCAAGCTTTAAGCATTAACTTTTCTAGATGGATTTTCCACGGTGTGGAGATTGATTGGACTGCAAATGAAACGGGATATATATGTACCTAAAACAGATCTTTTTCAGCTGTTTTCTCACATAAATTTTCATGTAAAAGATGGAATGTTTAACCCAGTTTTTCTTGTTCTTTAAGGTCTTATTTCTGAGGAAAAATGTAGCGTGTAGTTAGCCTAAAACCAAGTCCAGCTTGCAACCTTGAGAATTTGCGCACACTTCGCAGGGTGTTGTCAAAGTACTCCACTTTTTGTTGTCATGCTAGAGCGGACCCCGGACGATGTTGATCTCAGCTCTTTGCACCCGAACGGGGTATGCAAGGTCTCCGCACCGAAATCAATCCCGTTCGCCCTCGGACCCTTTTCGCGATGCACGTGGAAGAGCCTATCGCCCTACCGCTGGATATGCAGATGAGTGGCGCTGTTTTCGGTGCATTCTGGAAACGTTGGCAAACGGTGCCTTCTGAGTTCATCTGCACAGTCATCGCCGCCACAAACCGTGTGACGGAATGTTTTTGACAACGCTGTTTTTAAGGACTTTTGTTTGTCGGTCTGATGCATAAAATAGCGATTGGTCGAAAGGCTCCAAACGCTACAATATGCACCGTCACTGGCTGACCTGGCGTCTCCGGGGCTCCTGAGTCCTCCTGTGAAATGTAGCGAATAAAACAAAAACAACCTAATTATGTATATTTCTGGGTGAGGAGAGAGCAAAGTCCAGAGAGGTTTCGACTGAATGACCTTCAAGTCACGGGGGCGCCCAAACCTCGGTCTCTAAGTACAAGTCCGGACGAACATCTGGGCGAGGACGTCACAGGCCATTAGGTTGGGACGAAACTCATTCAACTCCCCCGCTGGGTTCACGTCGCCCGTGGCGCTTATCGCGGTTTGTTTGCCGTCGCACGAGGAAAACACAGACGACGTGGACTCCGCTGAAAGGAGCAGCACTGGAAAAACATGTGGAGTTCGCCGGATTAGACTAATAGGATAGACGAAGGCAAATCAAATAGGAGAGATAGTGCGGACGTGGAAGGACTTTGGGAAAGTAGGGAAAAGGCGGTCGGGACAAGAAGTCACTAATAAACGTAAAATTAATCATTATTTTGCAGTTTTTGAAATTTTTTTAATCGAAGTTTTCATGGTCAGAAATTTTTCTTTATGTGACACAAAAGTTGGAAATATTTCTATAGGTTTTATCGATTAGAAACATTTCTTTGGAAAAAAAGGACTGAAATATTTCTTATGATTGGAGTCACTCGACATTTTTTCGGTTTTCATTGTCGGTGATAATTATTGCTCCGATCTAGGTATAACTATTGGAAATAAAGCTATCAAGCTTGTTAGAAATATCATTTGGAAATATTTTTTAAGCCTAATTCCTTCTTGGCCTTAACTTTAGAAACATCTTATAAAGATTAGTGTCATTCGCAAAAACATTTCTTTCGGACCCTCAAGGGCAGAAATATTGCTGTAGGTTAACATCAAAGGTCAGAAATATTTTTGTAGACAAAACATTTCTGAGGCTCAACTTCTCCGATCAGAAATATTCCATTACTTTAATCTCAGGCTTTTTTAACGTCTGTAGGTTGCTCATATGTAAACGTTCCGCGTTTTTTCGTCCTCTTTTGTACTGCTACTCGCGGATTCCTCCGCTATGTAAAAAAGCGCGAAAAATTCCTAAACTTCTAAAACCGTTTCCTACTTCCCAAGGAACATCAGAAGCTATTTCCGGACTCCCTCTTGTCCTGTTGAATTCCCCTCTACTTGACGCATGTTCCCATTCTCTATTTCTGTGTCTGGGATCACTGTATAGACACAAAGTCTACTTTTAGACAGCGATCGACATTTTGACGATAAAAACAGAGAGAACCGGTCGTGCTGCATCTGAATTAGCCCGGGGTCGATCATCCCAGCTTTGTTTGTTCATGAAAGGATAGGTCCGCTGACCTCCTGTGGGCATCGTTCTTTCAAGTAGGTGACTGGCTCTGCCGGCTCACGTAGAGACACTTCAACCCGGCGTTTAGCTCCCCATTCACATTCATTTCTGACTTCAGTGGATTAATATCCCCTCATAAGGAACGCATTATGGTGTGACAAACATGTTGGACATGGGATTTATGGGCAACACGGCGGAAAAGGCGATTAATAATTGACAAGCTGTGCTAACAACAGAGAGCGGCAGCTTGGACTCCCTTTCGTTTGATTCGTTTCGGGATACCGGATTTAAGGACCTTTGGATCACCTTCAGTTTAAGTTCAGCCTCATTAAGAGTGGACACGTGGTCCATTAGCTGCTGATGATCGCAGTGGACGTAACTGAAGTAAGAAAATGATAAATGACCCAGCGAGGGACAAGCACCTGTCAAGTGCATTGACGCTAAACCACAGCTTAACCACGGTATAATCGTTTAACGGACTTTCCGACGTTGTTAATTCCCTCGTTAATTCCCCAAGTATCTTAAACTGCAATTTAAAAATAGCCATATGTGTCGGAAACCTCCAATTACCTTAGACTCAAATTAAAGCCACCAGAAAGACTAGAATCCAATTATACTGCACTGTACCTATGGACTCGCTCTATTTGTCCCATAGATCACAAAACATTGGAAAACAGACGTCGCGCAAATAGTTTGAAAATACTCCTAATCGTATAGACGACATTAAAGGCGATAAACATTTCATGACGTCGAAGAGAGAGAAAGGAAAGTTGTTTCCAAATGACTGAAGCTTTGTATTGCTTTATTGAAACCACGTGGCCAATCTTATTGTCCTATGGATTGTGAAAACCGTGCCAACTGACTGATGTCCTTAGAAGTGTTTAAGGAAGTTAGAATGTGGGTTCACGGAAACTCAAAGTGACAGCTATAAATATGTAGAATTGTCGGTATTCTGAATTAAGTGGAATTGATTATGGAAGCCATGCCAGATCAGGAACCGCCTCTGTTGCCGCTCCTTTTTTGCCAAGCTTCAGCGACTTTGAATCGTCTAAGGAAAACATGCAAAGTAGTACAATTTAATGAGCCTTTAGTGAGCCTTTAATGAGCCTAATGAGAATTTAGTAAGCCTTTAGTTAGCCTAATGAGCCTTTAATGAGCCTTACAAAACCCTCCTTAGAAACATTTGAGAGTTGTGCTATTTTTTTAGCAAAGTTGCTCCTTTAGCAGTTTTCTTCCCATTCTTAGAGTTTGCTTCGCTTACCAGTGCCTTGTGTCACCAAACTTAAAAAAGGGCAGCATTGCGACTTTCGAATTCCACCCTTACCATAGCCTCCAATCCGACCAGTGATCAAACCAGGATCCGATCTCCTGATTCGAACGTGCGAGCGTTGTACTCTAGCTTGACCTCACATCAATTTTTCGTTCCCGTGGACATAGTCAATAGTCAATTACTCGCTCGATTCGCGCTTACTGAAGCGTGTCCGGTGCACTTAGCCTATCATCCTCTTGACTCCCAGATAAACCGCCTTCTTTGCTCAAAACCAACGCCACGAGCTTCGGGGGACAGGTGCACCCAACGTAAACTCATCAATCTAAAGTGCACGTCTTCCACCAAGTGGCCGAACACAACAACACGAAGTGTGCAGCTGCAACGCTGTTTAAACGAGGTTATAGCTGTCGAAGATTGGCTTAATGGGTGGTGTAATTGGTGTGGTGTTTGGGGAGCATTTTCGGCGCTATTGTGTTGTCTTTAATGAAGTCAGAAAGTCGAGTCTTATGCACAATGATAGGGCATACCGTGTATATCACATCGCTCGCCAATTCTGTGTCTTAGATGGTGTGGTCAAATAACGTCAAGAAGTCGAGTCTTATGTACAGTAATAGGGCATACTTGATGGCCAATTCTACGTCATCCATTCCACGGTCAAGAAGCAAAAGTCAATCTTTGGCACTATTTTACGTTTACGGTGCTTGTTAGCGTCCTCTTCTTCGATTGCACTTTCCTCAAAATAGCTGCGAAATAGGTAAACAATTCTGCAAAGGTGTAGGTATCTGGTCCCGC
The DNA here is from genome assembly GCA_000757755.1 of Steinernema glaseri. Lineage (NCBI taxonomy): Eukaryota > Metazoa > Nematoda > Chromadorea > Rhabditida > Steinernematidae > Steinernema > Steinernema glaseri. The sequence goes on from KN170167.1 coordinate 70,999, forward strand.
TTTTCAGGCCGAAGTTTTTAGGGTGCTCGTATTCAGTATACTTGGCTCCAAGGCTCCAAGCCGTGTTTTTTGTGTTTTCTGTTTTTCGAAACGTATACTGAATACAATACCAAAAAGGGTCTAAATTTTGGGCTGTACTACCTCCATAAATGTTTACTCCAAAACATCACGAAATCCAGAGCTTGTCCCACATTCGTGCCCACTTCTCTCCTCATTCAACAACATCGACAAAAAACGAATCTCTCAAAACGAGTTTTCTGTGTGCTTTTCGTTCTTTTTCTCCCGGCTCAAAGCTCACTGGATTCCTAAAACTTGCTGAATAGGATACAAAGGTTAAATATCATGTCCTACCGTATCCCACCATGGCACATCAAATTTTCAATCAGATCGGTTTTATGACCCAGCCTCTTCTAGCCTGAGAGGTTGGAGCCCTTTAATGCAAAGGGTCTTCCTAGAAGGCGTGGAACGGTTTCCGAATAACGCCATCTCCTCCAGAGGTCGTAAATCTCGCGGACGCCTGATTTATATGCCCGTCACGGAAACACGTCACGAGTCACACAAAAGGAGAGGAAAGGTCGTGAGGAAGCTGAGACGAATGAAACAGTGGCGCAGACGCTAATCCTAACAGAGGGAGTGGGTTGTAGGTACAGAGCAACTTGTACAGGAAATGCGTAGGGAGCGTCGCTGGACCGGAAGTTTAAACCGGCTGGGCGAGGTTGTATTCTGTGGTTGAGGTCTACTCCACCCAGAGAGATTTGCCAGAGAGGCTACTTGCCACTTTCGCAATATTTGAACTTTCTATACACCTCGATTACGGGACGATCGATCCTATTTGCATGATCGTTTTGACTCTATAGTTCGTCATTGACTCGAGGGCTCGTGTCCGCGTTCTGGTACTTGTTCTCTGGCGACTGTTAACAGCATAAAGAGTGCATAGATATAAAGGGGGCTGGACAGAAAGATCTACAGTTACGGCGGGGTGCCGATTTTGAGCCCTTTGGTGATCTACATATGTATACTGTGTAGCCCAGCTGTGTCAAAACTCCAGTGCTTCTATCCCTCCTCTTGAATACGCGCCACACAGCGCAAGATCTGAGTGTTTACTGTGTGTATTTGGATCGCCCAGTACCGCCGCCACGTGATCCTTGTGCGATCCCCATGGTTTAATGTTGTTTTCGTTAAAGTTCTGTGTAGATGTACAATAGAGATTCGAGCGAAAATGAGCGGCAAAGCGATGTTTACACTTCTATTTGATGAGCGATTAAGCATATTTAAATCCTATGACTCAGTTTCCTCTGGCGTGGCTGTTGTCTTTCAAATTGTCTTAGATTATCGACGCTTCGCCAGTATATAAACCAGGTTCTGAATTCGCCGCTTTTTTGCTTTGAAGGTGTCGGTTCTGAAGGTGGCGCTTTCTTGTGCGTTCTATGTCCCGAGATCTTTGTTTTGAGGTGAATCACACTGCCATTCCTAGATGGTAATTTTGCTCAGCTCATGTCTTCTTTTTCTTTTGATATTCTAGCTTAAAATTCGGTTTTTTCCAACTACTGTTTTTTCCAACATTTTTTCCAACATAAGTCCATATAATGCTCAGACGAGAAAACGCAGAAAACGGTCCTCCCTTTGTTAGGTCGTAATAAACGCTTTTCTCTAGTGCCTCCCTCTGGTTCTGAATGTTGGACCCTTCCTTGTCGAAGTTGATCATGTTATCCTTGTCCTGAGGTGCTCTATTTTCCTATTTTGAATGTAGCACTGCGTCTTACATTTGAACGGCGGTCAGAAGAAACTACCAAAAAAGACAAGTCCTAGCATATACCGAAAACCCACGAAAACCATCCACCGCTTATCCGATCACTCACCGAATCGGTGTTTGTCCACTGGAGTCATGTTTTGCTTTCTCAGGCGCCAACAAAACAGATTATCCCTCTAGTGTTCCATGACTCCACGGTCTCAGAGATCAGGGCATACGCCGATCATCTGTGTCGCGGTGATCGCGACGTCATTGCTTTTGTTTATCTTGTTTAAAAGCTATCGGCGGCGAACATTTCGAGGAGATCATATCGATTTCGAAAGAGTCCGAAGATCGTGAAGCTAGGTGGAGATTCCCATAGATAGAAACTCGTAGGGTGAACCTTATATAGGATAAACTAGAGACAGTAGTCCACTTCTGAAGCTTGGGTCCCTTATTTCATATATATCATTCTTTACGTATCTAAATTGATCGTTTTATTATCCTTGACTTGCACAGGGTCGCCCCCTCTGTCAGCCCTCCTTCAACACCTCATAAATCCCCCTTGAAAAGTGACCAAATAGCCATATTTTATCACCTATGAATACCTGATCACCCAAGCAGCTGCTCCAACCCTCAGCGCATTGTCACATTAACATCACAATTTTCGAGCTTAGCCTGCAAATGCTTTTGTTTGCGCTCGCCGCGCAAAAATGTGCCAACAACTCATGAATGGTTCCGTCTCGGCAGAGCGTAGGGGACGCTCGGCGCCCACAGGATCCCTTTATTTATCTTCTCGACCCGTCGTGCGCCCATTCACTTCGCCTCGTTTCAGATGTCGACGTTGCTGTGCTCCGACGCCGAAGAGAACGCCTCCGAAAAGGTAAGTCCACCTGAGGCCTCTCCCTCCCTGCGACCCTCTTATCCCTTTCCTATAGCTGTGGTGGCCTTCTGGTACCACTTGTAGATACAGGAGGATCTCTCAGTTTCTTTGCTTATTTTTGAAAGTATTTTAGCGTGGTTTTCTTAAAGAGTACATTCTTAAATCATCCACCTACTTTCATGATGAGCTCCACCATTGGCAGAGGGTTACAGTTGAGGGTACCTTCTTCTTGTTTCGCTTCGTCGGCTCGGTGCCGAAACAAAACGCAAACCGAGAACCTCTTATCCCTTCCCTATAGCTGCGGTCTACTGGTACTGTAGATAAAGAAGGATCTTTGAATATTTAGCTTATTTTTGAATGTATGTTAGCGTGGTTTTTTCAAAAGCACATTCTTAAATCATCCATAAAGGTTTTGGTCGGAAACAATACGTAAGCCGAGCCTCGAGCCAGCTCGATTTCCGTACCGAGCCTCGAGCGTCTTAATGAAACGTATTAAAATGAAAAAGACAAAAATGAAACGAAAAATTGATTAAAAAATGTGTTTGCCGTGAAAAAGTCTATGCCCCGGAGCGATCTTGAGGATTGACCCCGTTTAATCGATGAGCAAACAATTTCGCCCGCAGATGTTTTTTTCGTGTAATTCTGTGTTAAGCAGAACATGTCACGAAGTGTAAACTCAGAAATGGTCACTCGTGTAAGTAAATCTATGGACATTAGTTGAAGGGCGATTTTGAGCAAGTTTTACCCAAACACTGATCTAGTGCCAGAAGCTAAACAGAGCCTTAAAGCATTTCTGCTGTTTTGCATTCTACAAACATTGAAAAACGTTTAAAGTGTACATTTTTGAACTTTTTTTTCTTTTTTTAAAAAGCCGATTTTGTTTAGCATAAAACTTCTTCGGTCCTGTACATTTTTCAGTGTACATTTTTCACCTTTTATGGTGCCATAACATTTCTTCTTAAGCGGTTCTGCTAGGCTAGCCATATGCTAACATTTGTGATTTTTTCCTTATGCACTTTGTGACGTATGTTGAATGTTTTCAGAAATGGGATATAAAAAAATTGTGCGCAAAAACACTCTCCTTTTAGGGGAAAATATGGAAAAAGAGCTGTCCTTTAAGGACAGGCTCTAACCCTTTGAAGACATTTCAAAGAACCCCTTAATATTCTAAAATCGTCCTACTGCCTCCAAGGCTCCCTGGCGCTGTTCCGACGCCAATTAAGCGGGCAAATAGGATTCTCCCCTTCGGACCCGTGGCCTAATCGCCACCCACAGCTCGAGGCGAGTCTGTTTTTGAGAGATTAGGCGACGCTCGTGTTTTCGGGGTTCGAAATCCCCCGCGCGCCCCTCCAGTGTTTACCCAGGGAACGTCCAGCTCGGAGTGCACCGGAGCAAGATCAGTGCACTGGGTTAATTGCCTCGGCGTCGCCCTGATCCTTCTATTTGGGTCCCCCCGCGAATGGCCTGATTGCCAATCGAGGGCTTGGTAAACGCATTGCTGCTTATTGCGTTCAGCGCGAGATGATTCAATTCTGCTGGGGGTGGCCGGCATTTCCTCGCGGACACGGTATTTAGCGCGCGAGATGAGGAAAGGTCGGGCTTCCGGGTGGACGTGCCTCCTCTTAGCTGCGCTGCACACTCCGTGCAAAGTCAAAGAACGCCTTCCGAGTCATAATTCAAACAAAAGATTGAGAAGAAGGGGCACTGTCTTGACGCGACGAAATCTGATACGACGGAGTTAAAAACACGAGTGGCAGACACTTTTGAAGGATCTATGGACAATTCTTAGCTCATCCAATTCACTCTTTCCCTTTCCATTGGGTGGTGACAGTTTCAGCTCTGATCCAAGAAGTGAAGAATGGCTATTTCTTGATTCGCAATATTGACCTTCCAAAGATCGAGAAGGTTTCCTTGGCATTTAAGGCTATTGCGGCATTATTTCGTTGGATAGCCAGCTCACTTCTTGACTCACGTTATAAAGATCTTTCTTTATAGTTCTTTGCAAGGGAATGTTCCCAAAATCATACATCTTATGAAGAATCTGTCCATTCGAAGTTTTGAGGGACTTGCAGCCTCATGAAGCTTGCTTAGGAGCCCCTTGCCATAACTAAAGAAACTCCATGGTTTGTGTGTATCAAACAGAATCATCTTCTATGGTATAGTTTGTATCTGGACTCTCTTTAATAGATTGTAAGCCTCAAAGCTTCAAAAATCTGACAACGAAAGCTGTTTGTAGAGGTATAAAAGTTTTAAGCTATTTAGCCTAAATTTTTGACTTCCTTTTTGCCTGATTTGTCCAAGAGTCAAAAGTAGAAGAAGTATATGTTCAAAACGACAATGCTACTCTCTTCTATTCCTCACAGATGCACTAGCTAGCACTGAAAAACCTTTTCATAGTTTTGTAGCGTTCTACACGGCTCCTTGGATGCCACGAAATTGTCACTAGTCAAGATACTCATAGTTTTCGCTGCTACTCTTGTTAACCCGATATAAATCAATTTTAAGATCCAAAACCTCCCAATCCCTCATGGGAACGTTCCCTCCTGAGTCATTTTTCCATAAAGTTGGTTCCACATGATTTCATGGCTTTTCAGAGAACCTCGATGAGTCGAAGGCTTACACCAATCTTTTGTCTCACACGCGTGATCCTAAGCCTAATCCCGGGCTCGGCTTAGCGTTGGTGCGTAAGGCGTAATACTCGAGACGGCTCTGTTGCGAGTAGAAAATATAGAAAAAGTAATCGTTAATCGCCAATTTGCGTGCTTGGACTTGGAACACAGCTAGTTGAGCCAGTTCCTCCTTGTGTCTCCCAGGCGATCTTCGTATAGAGCGCAACTCAAGAACCCGGCGCCTCTGCAAGCAGTTCCCCATCCATCTTCTCATTTGCAAATTCTCCTAAACGGCTTCCTCCGCCCATCGATTCCCGAAGGCGATCTCCGCGCGCGCACTTAGACGACTCGGAATGGCCCCTTCGGGCCCTCCGGGTCGTTTCGAGGAGGAGAGTCCACCCACGTGCCTCGGTGACGTCAACGCCCGCGACACCCACTCGGCCCCTCCCTCGGCCGCCCTGGCCGCGCTCAGCCGCCGTTCTTTGAAGGCTCAAACGGCTTCTTCTCGCTTTGTTTTTTCTGTCCGCTCAAGAGTTTCGTTTTACGCGTTTTAATTGCGTCGCCCCCTCAGCGCATCCAGGAACCGCCACCACTCCATCTGTCCTTTCCCGTCTGCGCCAATCCCTCGTAATCCCTCATTAACAGGTCCCGCGACGAACGCCCTGAATTCAGCGATGATCGATGCGAATTGCCCGTTTTTTGGCCCCGAGCGTGTCGGGACTCATGCGTCCGTCGTGCGTCTTCCCAGTTGCGTGGTCGTCCGTTTGGCTCCTTTTTTCCCCTTTCAGTGGGCGTTTGTAGCGCCGCGGGAAAGTAGGCGACGAAACCGAGAATTGGCCGATGAATAAGGCGTCGGTGGCTACGCGCCTTTTGCAAATAGTGCTCTCGAAATGAGATTTCTGAGTTAGTGGCTGGAGGCGAGGGCGATTAGCGAGTTGAGAATTGGGGTTTGTGGGTGGCAAGGGTTTGGGATACCCCTTTTCTTGCTATACTGAAGAACGGGGGTCAGCGCTATGGGTCAAATCCTCTGCAAGGTCCATAAAATTCAACGAATTTACTCTTCATTCCAAGAAAAACTAGGTTCGCCTTCTCTCCTTTCTTAATTTGTGGGAGGTAAGGGTTTGGGGTACCCCTTATTATATTAAGGATTAATATATTGAGGAACAGATTCACCGCTATAGGTCAAATCAGCACTTATCCCTATTTCCTCTGCTCGTTCCATAAAATTCAAAAATTCAGTTTACTCTCCATTCCAAGAAAAACTGAGATTCTCTACTTGTGAATCGGTTCGACTTCTCTCCTTTCCTGACCTTCGATTCACGATTGTGCCTTCCACCAAGATCCGTCCGGTCCAAATCGCATTGGCAATTACACGCCTTGACAGACGTCCGGATATAGACCCTGAAGCTCTTGTTAGCGATGTCCTTTTGTTTTCCGGGGCGTTCGGCTGGCCGTCAACAAAGCACTTGTCCTCCGCTGAGTTCGGCCGTAGGCGTAGATTCCATTCTGGTCGCCCATGCGCAGTTTGCCTAGGATTCTGTGGGCATTAGGTCCTCTTTTATTGCGGGAGAAGGTGCTCTTGGAGACCCTCATGCCTGTTCCTGTCTTCTTACTTGATGAGTAGCATAAGTGTGCTTCTGAACTAGTCAAGCCTACAAGGAACACTTGGGAGTGTTCCCTGCCAGTTTCAAATTATAATTAGCTTACTAGGTGATCAGCTTGCCCACGGCTTCCTGTCTACAAACTTCTCAGGCTCTACGCTAATGTCAACTGCTCCTGTTCACCTTCTTTGACCAGCTTGGAGCGGACAGGCATTAGCCGCAAGTCTAGATCGATAAAATTCTCATGAGCTGATCAGAGAACGTGAACGACAGCTGTCGTGAATCGTGAGAACCTCACGTTCAGTAGCCAGCATCTACAGCCACTTCCTATCCATATTCTTAGAATGTAGGCAAAGTTTAGGGCCCCTGATCTGTTTTATTGTCCTGAATATCCTGCAACGAAAAAAAGAGCTTAATAATCTCTAATGCTCGATTTCTCTATCGACTCTAGTGGATCGAAAAGCAAGGATGTGCCCCTGGAGTAGAAGCATTTCCGAGCCTCTGAAGTGCTTTCAGACATCGTCCAGACAACGTCTACAGACGACGTCTGAAGTATGTCTGTCTCTTGTCTACACGACACTTGTTATGTTCTCCTTAATTACTTTCCCACTCCATTAACGTTTCATCTACGGACTCTTATCGAATCATCTCATTAGCTGCTTGATATTCTCCAGTGGTGGCGTGTCTGTTCTCTGGATAACACTCTAACAAGCCGAGTATCCCTGACCACATGAGTAATTCACCCATTGGCTGAGATGATTACGCACAAATTCGGTTATTCCTGGCCTAATGCCAGAGCAACACCTGTTTCCTGCGTAGGGATTCTAAGAAGGCTTTGGAAGACACTAGAGTTCACTGGTCGGCCTGACGCAACTTCGGAGCTTTTCTGAAACATTCCTCCGTCCAGGAGATCGGTGCAGTCTTCGACCTCGTTTTTCGAGAAATCCACTCGAGCATGAATTATGCAGAAGCACACGCTTGAGGTCGAGTTCCGTTTCGAGTATTCCAGCTGGAAAGGGCACAAACAAAGCAGATGGAATTGAAGTCGTGTTCGTGACATTTGAATTCCTAATTTCGTTGACCTACTTGAAATCACTTCAATTTGAGTTGACCTTTCCACGGTGGTAAAAACGGTGGAGCTACAGTAAGCTTTGATCCTTTGGAAGGCAAGAGCAGAGCTCCTTATTGAGTTATCATGGGTTCAAATGGCAAGTGGCACATTGCTTTTTGAAGGCCAAGTCGTGGCCTATAAGACTGATACTACATAAGATATTTCTTATAAGGTTTTTATGGATTACATTTCGTGATGCTATACGACTTTACCAGCTTTGTCGTGTTTTCCCAAAACGACTCCCAGGAGGGCGTTGTTTTTTGGCATAGACTCTTTTTATTGGCCATTCAGAGAGTCGTGCATACACAGTGGGCAAGGCTCCCAGATTCTAAGATCCTTGGCCAGAAGTCCTGAATGTTTTCTTTTATGTTCCTATAAGATCCATATGGCTTACACTAAGAGTCATTTAGAATCAGTTTTACAGTGTATTAAGTGCTATTAGATCTACGAAGCTGCAAAAATCTAAAGGAAGCCTTTTTTAGTCCTACTTTGTAAGTTCTAACGCCTTAGAATTGTCTATAATATAGATAATATATAATATAATATAATGGTTATATAATACGGTTATTAGGGTCAAAAACTCTTTAATTTAACAGTAATCCTTTGAAAAGAGAGAAAATCGGTTTTTTTTTCAAAGAGAACCTTTTTTAGTCCTCCCTCGTAAGTTCGAACGCCTTAGAATTGTCCTTCCTTCCTCTTGGATGGAAATCCACGTGATTCTCTTTGTTCCTACTCCAAACGTAATCCTCCTTCCTGTCCCGGGCAACTCCATAGAAAAGCGCATTTCCTTTCGGTCAAGCATCCAAAAGAAGGAAAAGGTTTGACGTCAGTCACCAGACAACCATCTTATGGACTTTTACGGAAATGAAGTCCACAAATCCTTCTTGTCGCAGCTTCTCGTCATGTCTATCGCTTTCAAAGATTCCCTGCCTCTTTGGAGCGTGCTTCCGCCCAGAGGACCCTCCCCATTCCGGGATTTCTTATCCCTTCTTTCGTCAAGCCTAGAAGGTCATTCGATCAAGATTTTCTCATCAGCTCATAGTCGGTATTGGCCAACCTGCTGAAACCTACTATTCCTGGATATCTTGGACCATTCTAAGAACACTCCTTAGCCACCCTAACTCTTCTCCACGTCACACCGACGTTTATTAACTTTCTTCCCTTTCCTTGGTTCTTTTAAATACATTTCTGCACTCAACGTTCCATTACGGCGTTTTTCAATGCTTCTTGAAGGTCGCTTGACATTAGTCATTAAGCATCTGCCATTTCCTGCATCAAAAGTCGACGAAAAGTTTAGCATCTCCATGCACTATCGGCGCGGATGTGACGTGGATTCTAGTGGACTTTGTAACATGTCAAACCTCCGGAAACCTTCGGAAAGACATTTTGCCTTTATAAGACGAATGCAGGCAACCTTTTAAGAAATTTATGGACTTAAATATTCAGCAGTGTGCGTAAAGCCTTCTCCTTGCATCGCCGCTTCCCCGCGTCATTCATTAAAAATTCCTTGAACTGTGTAGGAGGCTCTCTGTTTTTTTGTCGTCAAATGTGGCCATTTTAGACTTTTTTAACTCAAATATTGACTTGGTTAAACAGGAGACTGAGCAATTATGATCGTGCCTACACAACCCATCCAGCTCCTCACGTCATTATTACGTCCATTGAATCCTCTTTTGGCTCCTAAACTTCCCTTTTTTCGTTTAAGTGTCACTCTTTTGCTTAATTAACTCTATAGCAGGGTATTTAAAATATATAAAAAACCTGCCGACTGTCATATCTGAATCATAGGATGAATCTACCCTGATTAACGCAGGAGGTCGCGTTTTTTTCTTTATATAAACCCAAAATTATCATCATTCCTTCTTCAACCACCACTTGAACTTTACGTGCAGCGTAGTGTTTTAAACATCCCCTCACGATCTCCTAGTATATTTCCCCTGTCTTCTACTTTAAGTTCCAGATCGGCTTGACCTCTTCTTCCCACCCTTGCAAATTTCCAAGTGAATTAAAAAAGCTAGCGTTGGGATTTGACACCAGATTCCAGTGTCGTGTGCTAAAATTCTATCTAGTGAAATGTTTTTTGGGATCTTTTTACATCGAAATGTTTTCACTATGGGATGTTTTTACCAATAACGCCTTCCTGCCCTTAAGCCAATAACTTCATTAACTTTATACCGGGCCACTTTAAACCTCGCAAGGCCACCCTACAGTCCTCAAGAAGCCTTCGCCCCCCTCAAGCGCCCCCATCCCATCCGGCGCCACTACTCTCGTGGGCAGTCAAACACCGAAAGTCGCCGTTATTGATGGTCGCGCGCCCAACTCCCCCTCCATAGAAAACGCATTTCCCGGCGGTCAAAACTCCATAGAAAATGGGACCGCCAGACGCAGCGCCATTCCATTAATCATCTCCGCCTCCAAGTGTCCGTAATTAAGCGGCGATTACTCGGCCGACCGTGAAGCCGCCGCGGGGTCCGTCGCGCTGCCTCGACCATCGCCTCTCTTTCCAGAATCACCATAGCGTCCTCCGTCCACCTGTGTCCACCCCACCTGAGAGGATGGTGATGACCGCCGCCGCCACCACCACCCTAGCCTCCCCGCCGGTCCTCGCCGCCACTCGGTCCAAACGTCTCCTTTTTAAGACGCCCAACGTGAGCACTTCGCAGTCGACGCGGCTCGTGCCGCATGCGTCAACGTCGCCGTCGTCGTCCCCGGACTCCGATGGCTCCTCCGCAAGGACGCCTTCTTCAGAAGTCACCGAGATCGACATCCGCGAGGTGCGCAAGGAGGGCGAGAAGGCGAACACCAGCCAGTTCGAGCTGCTCAAGGTCCTCGGCCAGGGCTCCTTCGGCAAGGTCTTCCTCGTGCGCAAGATCAAGGGTCGAGATGCAGGCAAGCTCTACGCGATGAAGGTGCTCAAGAAGGCTACGCTCAAGGGTGAGTGGGGGGTTTGAATTTTGATGATTGGATGGTATTGAGTGGTTAAAAAAGAGCCACAATTAGAGTTCTTTGAATGCGCAGCAATAAAATGGTCCCATGCTCCTATAAAATTTGGCAGCTGATGAGGGTTATCAATATAAAAGTTTAAAAAGTTTGAAAAACGCCAAAAATCGGCTTGATCATCTGAGATGGTATGGATAGCCAATTAAGAAAGAACCACACCTGAATTTTATAAATGCTCAGAAAAAACAGTCCCAAGGTAAAGCCACACCTGAAGTTTTTTTAATGCACAGCAAAAACACGCTTCCAAGGTCTCAAGCTTCTATGGAATCCCAGCAGATGAGGGGTCATCGATATAAAAGCTTAAAAAGCTTGAAAGACGCCAAACATCAGCCTGACCATGAGGAGGCATCCGAAAAGGTGCTCTTTTCTGTGATTCGGAGCCAAAATACCGAAAAGTAGACCCATAGCCGAACCAAACCAAAAATCCAAAGTCAAGGCTATTCTTGAGGATAAGCGCATTTGGAATCATAAGTGGGTGTAGTGTACACGCGAAATTAAGCAATGTTTTCGTTCTTATTTTTAGTGTCACAAACTGCTCTCCTCAAAACAAACTGGATGACGTAGGAAATGTCGGCGGAGGTGGCAGGAGGGACGGGTCGGGTGTTCTTTAGGGCATCTTCTTTTAAGCTGCTATGCTCAAGGGAGAAGTGCTAACAAAAAAACAGCATAGATTTTGTGACAAAAATAGAGCAAATTGACCGCTGTTGGGGTAATTTAGCACTTCACAGGCTTCTGATACGCTTTAGCCTGATTTTCACATAGCCCTCATATGTTTATATCCCTTTGATATCCCTTGACCAAATAAAGCATTTGACCAAATATTTCAAATATTTAAATTTGACCAAATAAAGCAAATCGACCGCTTTTGGGCTCCCGATACGCTTGATCCTGATCTTCACATATCCCTCGTATGTTCAACCCCTCTGACCTTCTTCTTTTCAGTCCGGGACCGCGTCCGAACCAAAATGGAACGCAACATCCTCGCGCAGATCCGGCACCCGTTCATCGTGCGTCTCCACTACGGTAAGCCGCCACAAATCGAGTTGCACGCCATGGCGCCAATTCAATCTGGGCCCCTTTGCGTCAAACGGCGATGAATAACAAACGTCTCCAGGCAACTGGCGGCAACAAACGCGAGAGACACGCGCACACTGACGTCAAATGTCGGAAATCTAATGACGCCCCTGCCGACATTTTGGGATAGAGGACTCAGGCGCGGAGTTGGATAAGACTTGGGATTAGATGGGGTGACAGAGGAAATGAGTAATTTGAGATGAGTAAGATGTGTGAGTCAGGGATAAGTGAGGGTTGTAGGAGAGCCATAAACGGCCTCTTAATCTAAGGTTTATACTTGGTCTTTTGTCTCTAGCTTCCGGAAAGCACAAATCCTCGCATTGGCCTATTGTTGAGGCAAGTTTCAGTTACATCTTAGAAAGGGCCTCCTTCTATATTGTATCGGCTTCTTAGTGTGCTAGGCAATTGGATAACACTTTGGGATTAGTTGAGGCGACAAAGGAAGTGAGTAAGTTGGGATTGGGAACGGATGCTGGCTCAGAGATTAATGGGGCGGCAGGTGGCAGTTAAGCCATTAGCGAGACAATATTACTCACGATTTTTGGAGGCCTTAGTCTTTGGTTTCCGAGAGGAAATCGCGTGGCTTCTGCTCTGCAAATTTGACCAAAGAATAGCGATAAGAATACTTGATGTTTAGAGGTGGACAATTTATAAAGGAAATCGCTTTAATGGTTGTCCAGATGAAGCTGGAAAAGGAACCTTTTTATCACCGTTTGGAATCTATGTATAAAGCCTTTTTGGAACCCTAATAAGCCCCTTTTAAGGCATAAAACCAGGGTTTCGCTTCGATCTTCTTTCAAATTGTTTGCATCACTTGATTGGCTTTGCGATAACCGTACTTGGTGGAGTGCCTTGAGTTCTTCATAACTAAGACCTTAGTAACCTTCTACAGCGGCTTCTCAGTCCTTAACTTAATAAAACTGTTATTGAGGCCTGCTAATGTATAATTCCTTCATCTGATTTTTGATTAATGACGAATTTGACATGTGGTAAGTAATTGGATACCGCTAATGTCGGCGTAAACACCGCCGGGTGTGGGAGGGCCATGTAATGTAAACCATGTGAGGGAAGAACAAATAAACAAAAGGAAGGAAATGGACTTTGACTCATATTCCCCACCACAACAAATTCTACCCGGATCCAAGTTTTCATGACGAATTCGACATTTGGAAAGTAATTGGAGAGCGCGGCAGGGTCCAGTGTCGAGGGTGGGACAAACGACGCCAATAGGTGATTAGGAAAGGGAGGATTAGTAAAACAAGTAATAGGACGCGGAGAACGACCCGTCCGTCGGGTTTTGCAAACGGAAATGACGCAGCGGGTCGGCATCTCATTTTGCAGAATGTCGTCGTCTAGAGGGTCATTCCTATGGGTTGATATTGAAAGAGCGGTCGTGTCTGGCAGCATAGGTTACTGTGTCCCGGGTACTGTGCTGAAGACGTACATAAAAGTACATAAAAAAGTAAATAAAGACAGCAACCCAAACCAATAGTTAGAAACCCTGGGGCGCGTAGATAGTTAAAGTCAAGACTTAAAGCGGTATTGATATTGAAAGAGCGGTCGTATCTGGCAGCATAAGATATCCCGGGATACTGTAGATGTTACAACACAAAAATATATAAAAACTGCAACCTAAACCAAGATTCAAAAACCCTTAAAGACTCACTTTGCCTAGCTCATCAAGATATGGCTCTTATCGTCCCATTTCAGCGTTCCAAACAGAAGGCAAACTGTACTTGATCCTTGACTTCCTCCGTGGCGGAGACCTCTTCACACGCCTCTCCAACGAGGTCATGTTCACCGAAGACGACGTCAAGTTCTACCTAGCCGAACTGGCGCTCGCCCTCGACCACCTCCACTCGCTAGGAATCGTCTACCGCGATCTTAAACCAGAAAAGTAGGTATCCCTCTTTATTCCTCCCTCAATCCAACGCTACAGTATCCTCCTGGACGCTGACGGTCACATCAACGTCACCGACTTTGGACTCAGCAAGGAGTCCATCGAGAATGACGACAAGACGTTCAGCTTCTGTGGAACGGTGGAGTACATGGCGCCGGAAGTGGTAAATCGCCGAGGTCACTCCACCGCCGCCGACTGGTGGTCGCTGGGAGTGCTCATGGTGAGTGGGTTACGGTAGCTTTGGGGACTTTGGCACTATGGTTTGGATTATATGGTCTACAAAGCCTGTTTCAGTACGAAATGCTCACGGGTAACCTGCCCTTCCACGGGGAAAATCGTCGCGAGACCATGACGCAGATCTTGCGCGCGAAGCTAGCCATGCCGAACTTCCTTTCCTCCGAGGCGCAGTCCCTACTCCGCGCCCTCTTCAAGCGGAACCCGTCCAACCGCCTGGGCAACGGGCCCAGCGGCATCGAGGAGATCAAGAAGCACCCGTTCTTCGCCTCCATCGACTGGAAGCGTCTCCTGGCACGGGAGCTCTCGCCGCCCTTCAAACCTACCGTCTCCAACACGGACGACACCTTCTACTTCGACTCCGAATTCACGAAGAAGACCCCAAGGGACTCTCCCGCTCTCCCTCCCTCGGCCACGGCCCACGAGCTCTTCCGAGGGTTCAGCTTCGTCGCCCCGAATGTCATCGACGAGACCGCGGCCCACCCGAGGCCTCAAACCGAGTCCTTGAGGCGGATGGCCACAAGGACGGCGATGAACGCCGCCGCCGCCACCGTCCTGGGCTCCATCGGCATCTCCGAGCCCAGGAAAAACAACTTCTACGAGGACTACGACGTGAAGGAGGTCCTCGGCGAGGGATCTTACTCCACGTGCAAGCGGTGTATCCAGAAGGCCACACGCCAGGAGTACGCTGTCAAGGTAGGCCTTTGGCGTCACAAGAGCCTCTAGGACAGTCCCTTTGTAGATCATCACGAAGTCGAAGAGGGACGCGAGCGAGGAGATCGACATCCTCCTCCGCTACAGTCACCACCCTAACATCTCCACGCTGTACTGCGTCTACGAGGACTCCGAGTACGCCTACCTCGTGCAGGAGCTCTGCGCGGGTGGCGAGCTCCTTGAGCGCATCATCGCCGAGAAGCAGTTCTCGGAGCGCGAGGCCTCGGCCGTGCTCTCCAAACTGGCCTCCGTGCTCTCCTTCTTGCACTCGAACCAGGTGGTCCATCGCGACCTGAAGCCCTCGAACGTGATGTTCCGCTCGGACGCCCGCGACGCCGACGCCATCCGCGTCATCGACTTCGGCTTCGCCAAGCAGCTCCGCGCCGACAACGGCCTTCTGATGACTCCCTGCTACACGGCGCAGTTTGTCGCTCCGGAGGTGCTCAAGAAGCAGGGCTATGATCGCTCTTGTGACGTCTGGTCGCTCGGAGTCATTCTCTACACGATGCTTAGTGGGTAAGTGGAGCTCTAGTCGTTTTGGGGCCTAAAATTTGAGGTTCATTAGATCCATTAGGCACAGATTGTAATACCCATACTAGAGATGCAACCGGAATAGAAAAAACCGGAGGGGAGGAACCGGAAGGGTAATAAATCAATGAATTAGTGCAATAAAATGATTTTATCCATTAGGCCTATCGTTCATGTTAAAGATTTTCAAATTGGAATGAAGAAAAAGCAATTTTTGCAATTTTTTTCTTCAATATTGAGTGCTTCTTGTCATTGACTTCTCATCATCATCAACGTCGTTTTGAGGCCTTAGATCCATTAGGCACGTTATACTTTTCCATGCTTATCAACATCCTTTCCAGAGAAGCCCCCTTCGCCACTGGCGTCAACGACACTCCCTCGGAGATCCTGTCCCGCGTTGGAGAAGGCCGTTTCTCCATGTCCGGCGGCAACTGGAACAAGGTCTCCGACCTGGCCAAGGACCTCGTGCGTCGTATGCTCCACGTGGACCCGTCGAAGCGACTTCCCGCCCGCCAGATCCTGCAGCACCCCTGGATAGTCCAGCGACACCAACTTCCTAACACGACGCTCCACTACTCGCAGAAGCCGTCAGCCATCAAGGTAGCCACAATCCTAAGGGTGTTTCAAGTCATCCTAACTTCAGGGCGCGATCGACTCGACCTACAGGGCGATCGAGACTGCGGCGAATCCAGCGCCCCTTTGTCCCGTGAACGCCTCGGCTCTGGCGCAGCGTCGGCGCCACCGCGTCAAGAGCATCTCGGGAGGAGTGAAGGCGATCGCCTGAATCCTCGAAGCGTCGAGGAGAGTCCTGTAAATAGCCCGAAACGTGTACTCCAGGCATTTGTCACTCCTTCTTGTCATTCCTTCGAACTGCTGCCGAGGGACTCCCGCGGACGTGTCTGTACATATATAGATCGTCTCGAAGCCGAGCGATGGCGATGTAGCCGATCATGCGATTTATAACTTATCATAAAGGTTTATTATGTCGTTCCACTTCAGCTGGATTGGGGAATGCGTCCAAAATATTTCTAACGGTCTTTCCGCTGGTGGAGATTGAATAGTGGCGTCGGATGGCGGAGCACTACCGTACTCCATCTTCCAGCTGGCGGTCAGTGCATTCGAATCTTCTTAGAGAATCTCACAAAGGCGTTGACGGAAGGAAATCTGAGGGCTGGGCGATCCCTCTAAAGCCCACTTCGTCATGCGCACATCGCTGAAATATCTTGGCCCACGTTACCATCTTTCAGAGACTGTAAACGCCGAAAACACTCCACATGTAGAATAATCCCTCTCTAGCAACAACACTGAGTCGAACTTAATAAACGATTCTTAGTTATTCTGCCTCCTCAACACGCTCGTCAGTCGAACATCAAACAATTATCAAGTAATAAATACGAGAATATGTACAAACAACTCTTCATACTCCTTCTCGTTATACCCGTTCACGTTCTCGCAGCATCGCGCTGCCTTTTGATCAACGCCTCCAACCATTTGATCCATTTGTTGCGCTGTTCAGTTGTGTCGCACATCATCATCATTTCACGACCTCCTCGAGACACTAAATAACCACTTTAAACAACACAGAAGTAGATCAGTTCATACTGTTGCAAGGCGGAAACTTCGGCTCGTCAAGATGACTCCTGTGGTACCTCTTCTTACACGCTAAATACATTTCATCAGAGACTGTTGAAGCATACGCTCCGGCTTACTAGTGCACTCGAGAGCTGGCATCGCCTTGAAGATGTTCAACTCATTCAGCCTCCGGCTACAGAAATCGCAGTTAGCTGGTAAGTGGAAGGTGACTTCAACAAAATTGTGAGATGATGCTGGGCCTTGAGTGGTGGCCACTGACAAAGACGATAATGATGAAGCGATACTGACGTTCCCCGATGGCGTTGACTCCGTGTAAAGCAGCTGGAAATGTTCTTATAAATCACAGACCACGAATTTGATTGTTCTTACATGGAATATCCGATTAAGTTCATTGGGAGTAGCGGAACGAATGTCCGGGAGGTTTACATTCCGAACATGTTTGATGTTGCTAAAACACGGCTTTCTAAAGATATTCTGAGATAAGTGTTCTATACCTGACATCTATCACTATTTCTATCTGCTCATCTCCGGTTCCATATACTTTCAACTGGATGGGTGAGAGCGACGCCACAACTGGAATCCAACCATTTTTCCTGTTCTTCTTGGATACAGGAGCAGAGGCGCGAAGATGGCATTGCGAGTGTAGAAGGATTTCATCAGGCGGTGATGATAGCAGCTTCTCCATAATGGAGAGCGGTCCGTTAGTTCGAGTACCGTTCGGTGTCGATGTTGCCGACAAAGCTGTGCTACTGCAACTACCCTGGCTATCGGCATCGCCGTTCTGATGGTGGCCATTCTGGGAAACAATTTCGCGAGACGATGTCGATGAGGTCTCTCCTAACTTCGCCAGAAGATCTTCTTCAATGCGCTTCGCTTTCGCGAGATCCTCACGAAGACGTTCGTTGATCAATTGCTCATCAGTCAACAGCTGGTGCATATCACCCATCTCTTGTTCATATACACGCTCAGCCTGTCGAGCTTTCACCCTTTCTTGATTGAGCAGTGCTTCCAACGTTGCAATTTCATTTCCGCGCTTTTTCTTTGAATCGTGCCGCCCCTTCTTTGTTAACTCATTCTTGAACTTATCGCGTTGGGCCGTAACCTCACCCAATTTTTGAATTGTCTAAATATTTCATTAGAAATTCGATGTGATCTTAGACTTACAAGATCTTTAAAGTTCATTTCTCGTTCAATCCTCTTGATCAGTTGCTCATGTGAGAGTTTATCCAATTCGCCGCTGGTATGACTAGCAGTAGAAACCGAGCGGAAGGACTCGGTTGCCCTTAAACTTGGTGACGAGAAATCATGGGCACCGAATGATTTTCTCTTCGGGGCAGTAGCCATGTTTATAGTTTCTTGCAACTGACGGTTCAGAGATCTGTTGAGATCGTCCTTTTCTTGCAATTGTGCACGAAGATCGTCCAATTCCGCTTCGTGTTCCTTCTCCTTTTGTAGAAGCTACAACGGACAAATCGCGTAAGATCATATGTGTCATTTGGTTTACCACGTGAATCCGAGTATCCTTGGCATTAATGTCCTTCTCATGGCGGAACACCATTTGACGTAGCTCGACTTCAATCATCGTTTTTTCTTTGTCGCAAGTGCTGGCAGTTTCCTCGGCAATGTGACGTGCCAATCTCTCGCTTTCAACAGTTCGACGCTCTTGTTCTAGCAGATTTTCGAGGTATTTACATTCTTCCTTCCGGATATCAAGCTCTTCACATCTTGACGTTATTTCCGCTTTGAACATCTCCTAAAGGCGCAAAGATTAACTAGCATGCCAAAGTGAATGTTTACGATCAAGGTTCTCTCGGACTGCAATTGCTCTTCCTGTTCAGCACACCTGCCGTCTAAGCTTCGATTTCTCACTGTTTGATCACGCAGAGCCATTTCAGCGCTTTCCTTCTCATCTTGGATCCTCAGTAATTCCTAAAATGGTCTAAATATCGCATGTAAGTTTTATAGAAAACATACAGTAATTCGAGAATCTTGCGATTCCACCTTGGCGTTTAGCCTAGCCAGTTCTCCATCCTTTTTGCTGACAGCAGCCCGTTCAATCTCCAGCTTCTTGTCGCACTCTTTCAGTTGATATTCCAGTGAAACGACTTTCTTTTCGAGAACGTTGTATCGTGCAAGTTCATCGTCTTTCTTCGCATTGTTAGTTTTCTCTGCTTCAAGCTTTTCTTCAAGTTGTACTAACTTGCTTTGCAGAACAGCACGCTCTTCCTCCAACGCACGGATTCTAGCCAGCTCTTCTTTGTTATTAGAGATATTGACTTGTTCAACGACACGCTGTGGCTCAACATCCCTTCCTGCTCTAGTCTTCATGTGGTACGCCGGTCTGCAGAGTCTTCTGTGAAACGGTAACAACGAAATATCCTTACCCAAAGTCACTAGAGTAGGTAAAACCTATGAATGGTAGTTGATTGCCGGCAAATGCCTTCGGAAGTTGAAAACCGTCAACGACATTTGGCGATTTATCCTCAACATCCTCGAAATGCCTGGTGTCATCATCGCTAGACAGTTCGGGAACAACAGGAGGCTGGGCTAGAAGATCTCAATGCTACTGTGTCATAAATTTTGTAGTCGTTACCTTCTCTAATCGTATCGAATGTCCAGTCAGAATTTTGGAAAAAGGGATGTGCCTTAATGCTTTGCACCCCATTCTTTCCTAGACGAACGCTGCGATCCGATAGGAATCCTTTGATCAAGCTCTTGGCGTTGTCGGAAACCACCATGTCATCGGGAAACACGAGATGTTGTTCATGATTTTGGATTCGACCGTAAGTAGCTGCCAGAGAATCGGCATAGAACGGCGTTTCGCCCACCAGTAGCTCGTACAACAAAACTCCAACGGACCACCAATCGAGCTCTGGGCCAAATTCTCCTGGACTCCCTTGCGACTTCAGAGCTTCGGGACTTATGTAGTCTGGAGTTCCAACGGCTGACGAGCAACGAGCTACACCGTCCTGAAACAAGAACAATATATTTAGAAGAAAAGGGTCAACTAACTTTATCCATCTTCACGCAAGTGCCGAAATCTGCTAATTTGACATGTCCTTTGCGGTCCAACAGCACATTTTCTGGCTTCAAGTCTCGGTGCAAGTATCCCACAGAATGGATAACATCCACAGCGAGAATCAGCTCAGCAATGTAGAAAGCGGCCCACTGCTCATTGATGTCATAGCTTGACATGAGAGTGACTAGATCGCCACCAGGCATATACTCCATGACCATGTAAAGACATTTAGCATCTTGAAATGCATAGTAAAGTCGCACGATCCATTCTGAGTTTGTGTGAGCCATAATGTCCCGCTCGTCCCAAAAGAAGGCTGAGTCAGCGCGACGAATCTGAATTTGCAACATTTCGCCTACCATTACGTACACTGAAACCAACCATTTCACTCTTGTCCAGTAGCTTGAGAGCAAAGACCTTCTTTGTCGCCTTATGCCGGACGAGCTGCACTTCTCCAAATGCGCCACGGCCAATCACCTTTATGGAATCGAAGTCTGATATTTTTATACGACATCCTTGTATCTTTTGTATTGGTTCTTTATCTAAAGGAAAGATTATAAGGAGATTAACACATTTCACATACATCGTATAAGAAAATTATCTATCGGCCTATGTTTCCGTATAATAGGGTAGTCGCAGTCCTGCACCAAAGCCGTGGTCGCATCCTAAACACAAGTTTTAAAAGATCAGATCATAAACAGATCAATCAGTACCAGAAGTGCATCCACCGAAAGGTGCGACCGTGTGTCCAGTAAGACGCTGGCAAGCTTCTCGGCCTCCTCCATTCATCCACGATGCACCTGAAATCGTATGCCAAATAAGAATTGGTGTGACGAAGACAGTCATTTGAAACGACGAGAAACCGAAATGAAATTTCCCACCAAAACATTATTCAATCCCCGACGGCGATTCGAATGTTGAGAACGCGCGGGCAGCCGACGGTGTTCAGATCAATCAAACCGCGCGACGACGGCCACGATCGGCCGGCTCGAATAGCGGAACAACAGTGATGACGATACAAAGCAAAGCGGAGGAGAGCCCACGAAGGACACTAACGACCCTTGACTCTACCGAACGTGCAAGTATTACTCATCGAAGAGGCATAACACAGTTGGCTAAAAATGAGCCAAAGTACATCTTAAGCAAAGCAAAAAAAAGATAGGGCTAAAGCACCGCTGATCGATCCCCTCAATTCTGAGTAACCGGAAATGTAGCGTCACGCCATAGCTCAACAGCAATAAAAGGGTCGCCCGGACGGGTTCAAGTCAGCTGATTACAGAAACAGAGAAGCGCGTTTATGAAAAAAGCATTAGCGCCGCCATGGTACATATAATTGATAAATAAACACACAAAAAAGGTGTTTTGAGAAAGTGATTCACCGCAAAGAGGGCGATGGAATCGGAGCGCGTCTGTTTGCTTGGAAAATTCAAATGCGAATGGACAACACGGACCGGCCAGCTGTAACAATGACCGAAAATCTGAAGGAAGTTTATGCGTGCAAGTTTGTACAAATGAGCGCCTTGTCTACTTGCAGAAGTGTCTCAGCATGAAACAGACAGCTGATATAGACAAAAGTGCATCAAAAGCCATTCATTAAGCCTTGCATCATCAAAGCCGCTCGAACGGTCCAGAAAGAAGAGTAAACGGAAAAATGTACATGAAGGGATTGTTACAGTAACAATCAATCAAATCTTGTCAAACCACAATGGAACGCGGATGCCCTCCTCTAGTTCTATTCCGAGGCCCCTCTTATCTAGCGAGCGAGATGATACGACTGGAATCGGCTTAAATAAAAGTAACTGCGGATATGGAGAATGTGCACACTTGCGGGAAAGAAGGATGGAAACGAAGGGCACAGTCTCCTGTGAATCAGGACTTGAGAACACATGAACACGATGCATGAAAAATCAATCAGTTTTTTCCAGATGTTTCGCAATTCTTCGCCCGCAAGAAATTTTAAACATCGCTACTTAAGGGCAGCAAATGAAAAAGCCAAAGGGGAGGGAAATTTCCAACAATGCTCGTCATAAAATATTCAACGTCAGCGCCTTAGAAACCGGCACACTGTGTTACGGCGGAAATACCGCCACGCTGCCGATAACGCCCACCGAATATAATTCATTTGAAAACCACAAATTCCTAACATTCTCCGCTTCAAACATCACTTGATCTAGGAAAGGATCTCGCTAAACAGATCTTCACACGTTCCGCGCCAACAGGAGGAATTGGATTGGAAGACGATTCTAGCACATCACGCGGAACGACAGACAAACAAAAGGCACGATGGTGCATCGGCGAAACGGTGGCACCTCCGGGAAGCCGCGGCGACGCTATCAGTGCCTTCCTTCGGTGGCCATAAAAGAAAACGACTTTGGCAGCGGCGCTCTGCAGACTGGCGGGCTTTCGACCTCGACAGTATGCGCGCGCGAAGTCGCTGGCAACAGCACGATAACTTCGAGGTCATCTTAGGCGCGCGCGCGACGGAAAGTATTCGTGTCGTTGCCCAACTCGACAACAGAGGCACTCCGCCGGACGGAGAGGCGCAGACAGGCGAGGTGCGGTCAGGAATGGTCACTCGAGTCGATGTTTTGATGCGACCGGAGAAGTGTTATTTCTGTTGCCGCTGAAGACGGATCGCCCGAGAGCGATCGATCGAAGAACCACGACCGTACGCATAGGAAAGGCACCAGAGGGGATTATGAGCACGACGAGAACGCGGCGGACGGCTTTCACAAGACGTTCCGGCTGATAACAGTAGGGTTCGACCAGACTGGGGAGCTCCTAAAAATTCCACATGTTTACTTGTCCTGTCCTTCTGTGGAATTTTGGAATTTGGCGAAAGCAAAGATCGTCCTATATTTAGAGCAGTTCGTTGGTCTACGTTTCAGACTCTACATTTACAAAGAAAAAATTTGTGTCTTGTGCCCGTCGACCACGTTAACAGATACTGTAACTCGAGCAGCGATCGGAGATTACCCGCCGATAAAATCGATCGTGACAAAGCTAAGAAAATTATTAACGAGAAGAAACGGCAGATTGAAATGAGCGCCAATGCATCATTGCTAGCGCAAAGATGCGGCATGTGACTCACTGTGGCGCACAGCCCATTATACGGCGGCGCTTTAATGCATCTATGGAAGCGAAGAAGGGCCGCGATGGTTTTGACTTGCAACAGTCGCCCTTGGGAGAACTTTTAGGCAAATATTTAGGAACTATCACACTCACGACGCAGAAGAAGGATTGTATAACTGGCTGTAAAGAAACCGGCAACGATCAATGTCAGTGGATTCCACGAGACAGACCTGAATTGGTCCACTCGCAATACAGACCACCCTCAGTAGGTGCATTTGCAACAAATGAACAGCCCATTTAACCGCCCACTCGCTTGCACACTGTCTGTCTAGCAGACATCAACGACCACAGACTGTCCCGCTGACATTTAACTTGGACCGTTAGCCGGAGGACATATTCGGAGGAGGTCACCCCTCCTCAGCAACAATAACAGCTTAGCGATGCCGATTGCCCCGTGACGAGGACTGCGTTCTGTTTACAGAGCGGATTTTGACGACAGCGCCAGTAATCGGTGAGAAAAAACTCGAAAAATGCTGTTCCTCCGCAATAGGTATACCGGTTGGAGGCGACAACGCCTTTCCGGGCCCGAAAAGTCATCACCCCCGCAAACGTAGCTCAATTATCCGTGAAACGACTACGTAGAGTGCAAACACTCGTCCCGACACACGCCACAAAGTGAGCGTAATTTCGATGCAAATGTTGAATAATCGCTTGAATATTCATCACAGGTTGTAGTTGGTTAACATTGCAACAATGTAACTTAGGGCAGGTGTGGAGCTTCAGTTTTATCGGGATGCTTGAATCGCACGGATGATGCCACGGCCGAAGATCGCGAGACTGAAATGTAATGGCATTATAGAGCGCTGTCGCCCGGAGTTAATAGGTGCTAAATGGTGCAAGAAAACAGTGTAACATACGAACAAGAAGACCGTTTTTTGTGGAGGTTTTTGTTCGAACAATTGGCCGTCGGGGACCTACCTAAGAACGCAGATGATGCCCGCCGGCATCAGCTTCCCGCTGTTCAAGAAGCGCTTTCCCATAATGCCGCCGAGGACTCCACTGACGCCGAGAAGGAGCGCATTGTTTTCCGTGTACGCGCCATAGCCGGCGAGCAGTCCGGATACGACTCCGGCCACCAGAGATGGAATGCTTCCTATAATAGAAGGATGATATAGATTGAAGGCGAAATATGAAAAACTCACCAGCTTTGAGGTATCCGATGAGGCCGCCGGTGAGAACGAGCGCGCCATAGGTCAAACCGAAGTAATCGGCCATTT
This sequence comes from Steinernema glaseri, assembly GCA_000757755.1. Lineage (NCBI taxonomy): Eukaryota > Metazoa > Nematoda > Chromadorea > Rhabditida > Steinernematidae > Steinernema > Steinernema glaseri. The sequence continues at coordinate 95,340 of KN170167.1, forward strand.
TCTGCAAAGAATGGAGTAGAAAATAAACGAGAAAATCACACGAGCAAACGCGGCGGCGAAGGAGAAGAACGTGACGACGGGACGAGAACTCTGTAAATCGATGGAATAGTTTGTAGTTCAGGGAGTCCCCGCAAAGCGCGATAACCTATCAGTGCTCTTTAATTTTAAGGAGAGCACAATTATTTATGGTTAACACATCTAAATTACTTATTTTTGAGGTGTTTTGAATGTAATTTAAAAACTCGAAAGAACGTCATCATAAAACGTGCCATAAATCTTTGGCAATGAGCTTACAAGAGCATTTCGAATTGAACGCAGCGCCTGCCTCGGTAGCGCAGTAGGCAGCGCGTCAGTCTCATAATCTGAAGGTCGTGAGTTCGATCCTCACCCGGGGCAACTTTTTTTCTTCGTCTCTTCTTGACCCAAACAGACAATAGTCAACTCTGCAAAACCGGAAATGTACTTTGTAAGCCAGATCTTCCTCATTTGGGATTTTCGATCCTACAAGAGCAGGTCGTTCCTTGAAGTCAATGATGCAATCGGAAGAAACGGCGATTCCCCAACCGACCGACGATGGCCTGCTGGACAAGGAGTTCACCGAGGACGGAGATAGTCGCCGTTCCAGTGCCGCATGCGCGTGCATGGTCATCTCCGGCATCGTCTTCGTCATCAGTCTCCTTGTCGTAGGTTTCCTTGTAGCGTCCACTAGCAGGTCCATCTTCCTTTAGGCACTGGGTTCAGCTATCGGCATGGCCGTTTACGATGCGTAACACGACGGTGAACTATACTTTATTCACATATTAGCAGTTATGTACATGATAAATGACACTTAGAAAAGGTTGGCTTCCTTTCGCATGCGAATCTGTTTCCATTGCGGTAAACGGGTGAAAGCGTCTTTGCCCATCTTGAACACCTTCTCGAATTCCTCCGGGCAGAGATACCTCTCCAGGTGCTTCATGTCAGCTCCCTCGGGCAAGTCACGTTTCAGCAGCGATTCCAATGGCCAAAACCGAGTGCGTTCGGCTAGGAGGGATTCCAAAGACTCCGGCTTCTTCTGCTGTTCTTCCTCATCGGTTTCGAATGGAGTCCACGATGGGAACAAAGCCTTGAAGGGAGCAGGCTCGTTGCTTCTGTAGATGACCGTAGCTGGACCTTTGCGGTCTTTCCAGAAACGCGTGGCCACTCTCAGAGCGAACGTAGAAATGGGTCCATCACTCCAAATCCACAAGGAGTTTCCTTGATCAACCAGCATGCAGTCGCTGAGAACGGACTGGAGGAAGGGGAACGCGCTGAACCGATAAGTTAGCGCGCCCGTCTTCTCTTCGCCTTCTGATTCGAATATTCGGTAGAACCTAGGCGGATGTCCTTCACTCCAACCATCAGGTCGAAGAATCTCCCACTGAATCCGCGGATCGCCATCAACTGCCTGGGATACTGTAAAGCCACTTGGTTTCCGAGCTTCGGTGAGTTTCAGAGTTCCGCTGATAGTTGGTGCGTCGCAATCGCAACCAAAGACTGCGAGTAATTCTTTCTTCGAATCGTCAAGGACCAAGTAGCTCGCTTGAGAGCGAAGAACCACCGGATGACTCACTTCTTCGGCGACTCTGAGAGAAGGGCGGGAGTTCCGTACCAGGAAAACATTGGTTCCAGTGCCTTTAATGACGAGGCGACCTTTGAACAGTCCGAGGAACACTTCTGGCTCGTAGTTCTGGAGCACACGGATGTGATTTCTTCTTTCTCGGTCCAAGTCCCTTAGAGCCAGAGCGCATACACCTTGTTCCTTAGGAGTCGTTGCTTTCCCGAGCCAGTAGAAGTAGGCTACTCGCTGCCTGCCAGTGTCATGATCACGCTGTGTCCCGTCGAATTTTCGGACTCCTATAGTTACAAGTTTATCAGAAAACAAAGGATATATAAGTACCTTGACGTTCGACTCTGTACATCCACTTCACGACATAACATCCTGATTCTTCGAACTCATCAAGGCCCTCTAATGGGACGAGGACCTCTCCCTTCAACTTCCAGAAGGCCAAGCTTTCAGTGTAAACGTTTTCATCGTCGGAGCGGAGCTCGGTCTCCTCCAGGATGAGGACCGGTTCGATCGGTTCCAATGCGGATAGTCGAGCACCCAGCTCTTCAGCGATCCGTTCTTCGTTTACTTCGTCATGAATCACCTCGCTCGGTGATGAGGTGGCGCGTCTGAAAGACAAAACAGAGTCATAAAACAAATATACAATCCGCTACCGTTTGGGCGTAGAGTTCGGCGTCCGAGAAGCCCAATCGATGAACTTCCTTCGGAAAAGCTCATCGTTCAAGCCCTGGAAGATCTTCCTGACGACGATCCAATCGCCTCTGCCCTCGCCCGTCTTCTGTCCCAGAATTAGATCGGCGCCCTCGATCGACTGATTCCGCTAATCATGGATCATGTAAACAACACTCACAAAGGGAAAGCTCTCACCAGCTGTTCCGCGTAATCCATCGCGCACTTCGCCGCGTTCCGATCGGCCGACCGCCCGACCCAAACATAGATCTCGGAGCCGAAGTCAAATATGAGGGTCTGAATAAAGAACTTGTTTGCCAACGTTTGACAAGAGCAACTGCACCTCATCTGGTTTCAAAATGGCGACGCGTGGCGCCTCTCCTCGAACCACCGACTGAATGGAGAAGTCTTCCGTGACTCGGAGAACGAGATTCGCCTTTTGGACGGCGAGATCCTCAAAGCAATCCTCAAGCAGAGCGAGTTCCCTGGGGACGGATTGCTCGTGGAAGCCGCCCAGCACCTTCCAGAAGTAGCTGGCTTCGGACAGGACCGACTCAGGGACTTTTGCGGAACAGCCGAGTTCTCCGGTCGATGTAATGGTGAAGATCATCTGGGCTGCCTAGAATATCGTAAATAGATAGGTAGAAGAAGATGAAGGTCACACCGCTGATTTCTCCCTAAGATTCGCGAATTCTCCAATGTATTGGAACAGGCGATCCTGTAGAATAAGGATGTACACGCCGCAGGGATTCACTGAATTTGCTCTTGGAGCTACTAGACGGACATCTGGTCGCACATCGCCTAATATTCCAATTAGTTAATAACATGTTAGAGTCTTCCCTACTTACCCTTGATTCTGATGAGCATGACACTAGGATACGGCGACGTAGTGTCACATTTCTTCAGCTGGACGGCTGAGAAATCTTCCTTTGCTTGCAGGCCGGCCTTTGCGCTAGCTTCCGAGTCTCCCTTCTTCTGACGATAGTCCACAGGAAGGTCTTTGTCGCTCGTGGCCTCTACATTCTTCGTTAGGACAGGAACCGATTTTCGCGAGTTCTTCGTTGGTGGACGGCCAGGGCGGCGGGCGCGTTGAAGTTGCGGAGGAGATATGCTGAAAGTGGAGTTATTATGATAGAAACAGTGACAATAGAAATGAATATATAGCCAATATAGCAAATGAATAGATAAAAACCGTGGAATTAGAAAAAAATAGAGGAGGAAAGTATAAATACACCTCAACACTTTTGACCGCTACTTTTGACGATGTACCAATTGGCAAACAAGCACGCGAACAAAAAAAAGAAAACAAAAAACTCTAATTGTCATCATACAGTAACCGAAAGATAGCAAGCAGGAACAAGCCAGGACGATAATATGACGGGGAATAAAGCGATCCATCACCTAGATCCGCGAGTTTTGTCATCTTAAAAACAACTTCGCCCACTTCAAAAACAAACGCCAGCGTGACGTCACAAAAAACAGAAAGGTGGTCAACAATCGTCGATCGCCAAAATAAAAAAAAACGAAAAAAGAAATAAATTCGACTCACCGATCGTCATTCCCCACCACAGAGTCGAAATCCTCCACGTTCAGCTGCGTCGCAGGCGCCTTCTGCTCAACATCGGAGCCGAAGAACTTGTCCATGCCCCTGTCGATGCGAACGGGCGTCGAGTTGGCGGACTTCGGCCGTGGAACGAAGCCTGTCGCCTTCTCCAGCCTCTTCGTCGAGCTGAGCATCTGCAGGTCCGTCTCTGGAGTCTTCACACGGTTCCGCCACCCTTCCGAGGACTAAAACGAATGAATAATGAAGGCTTCATTGATTTCGTCACCTGGAGAAGCGCCGATTTCCGCGCGCTGAGTCCGGAGCCCACGGAGACGCTGAAGGGTCGTGGCGTGGATTCGGCTCCGGCGGCCGGCTTCCTCCATCGGCACTGGTCGTCGGTGATGGCGCTGAGGCGATCGGAGATCGACGGCGAGCAGCGCACGGTTGCCATCTGCGGCGTCGTTTTGGTCGGAGTGACGAGCATTTCCCTTTCCGGGGCCGCGGCACTACTGATTCAGATCTGAACGGCTGCGCCCCTCCCTCGGCGGCAGTCTAAACAAGTCCGCCCTTAGCCCTTGTACAACACCGCGAATCGCCACTTACCAGCTGCAGTCGGCTCTATTTACCGATGGGGTCTTGTTTGGGGTTGTCGGCGGAGCTGTAATTGACAAGAATACGGAGCGGTCAAAGAAAACACACAGCAAATCAGTATACAGTAGTCTCAGGTTCAGTGCTTTTGGAGATGACGAGCGCGCGAGGCGTACGTGAATTCCACTGATTGAGAAGCCGATTGACACGGGGATGCCTGCTTCTTTTTACAAAATATCACGAAATCGGTTGTTTTGAAATGTGTTCTTGGGTGAGGTACTAGAAGAGAATGGAGAAAAATTCAAAAGCAGACGAAAAACCCGCCAATAGTCATAGATCAAAACGAGTTGTCAGTGAACCATAACCAACTGCACGAGAACACATTTTCCTTTCATGTTTATCGCGTAAAAGCATAGTGTCCCATCCATCTAGTTTTCTTCAAGGTCAGCGTCAAGGAACACTTAGCGCTCAATAACTTTCGAGGTGTTGAACACATGTCATAAAACTTGATGGAACAAGCTCTCTGTTTGAGTTTCTCTTCTTTCGCGTTTGAGTGCTCAAGAAAGACAGCGTAAAAGTGCCCCACCGATTCTACTTGCATTACAGTATCTCTATCAATATCGTGGAGCTGATCGGGTTCTTCAATTTAAAGTGTTTTTGAAGGTTAAAATGCTACAGGATGTTTTGTTAAGTGAAAAGATTGATTTTATTAAATCTTGACAACCTCCTAACAGTTAGGACCTTATAAGTGCATACAGCATTCCAATTTAAGATTTCTTGGAGTAGTATGTTTAGAATTTGTTCCCTTAAAGTGGAATAAAGGACATAAAAAGCTTGAGAATAAGAAGATCTTTCCTAAAATTTCAGGATAGGGAAGTTTCAGCCCTAAGACGTTCATATAAACATCTTCAGGCATAAGGATCAAATCAACTGACCAGTCAGATCCTTTAGGGAGGGCGGACTGAATAGATAAAATCACCACTTACCGGTCACGAAGCTTTCCCTTCTCTTTGGCAAAGGGGTCCAGTTATGGGTGGTAGTAAGGCGGCGAGAGCGAAGAGAGCTGCACCCGGCGAATCAAGGTCACATCAGCTGATTATCACTGGCAGTGGGCACCCCGCCAAGATGGCCTCATTTGCATATCCTCGGCGGTACTTCGGAGAACAAAGCGGAGCGGAGAAAGGTTCTGACGACAACGGCGACGGCGGCGATCTCTCGCGCTGATTAGAGTGCGCCGGAGTTTGAATCGCTTCGAAGTGAAAGCGTTCTGTTATCCCGGTGCACGGACCCTTAAGGTACGAGTTGTTGAAGTAGTCCTTCAATAGGGACCCGCAAACAAACGGACACGAGCGCGCGCCAGAACACACGAAAAACAGGACGAAAACAAAACGCGGCGCTACAAAAGAAAAGTCAAAAGAGGCGGAAAAAGAGCCTCAAGGTCGCGGTGGGCAGCTGCCGCCGCCGGTACATCTGCGCGCGAGTGTCGTCGTTGAAAAAACAATTTAAAAGGCGGCGGTGGCGGATTGAGTCGCCGTTTCGTGTTTGAGGTCAATTGGGGATCATACAACAAAAAAGGACACGTTTGGTCGTTTGAATGCGTGTTGAAGGAGGTGCGGAGACGGAGGCCATGTTTCAACTTCTGAGGGGCACCTCACATAGGTTTTGCAGCAATGACAGGCTTGGAACAGAGAATCAACATTCCTGAAGATTAGTAGGTTCTGTTTATTACCCTATGTCGGACTTAAGGGGCGCGAAAACGACATCGGAGAAGCAATAACGGCTGACCTATCTCATGAGAATATGGAGTAGCGGTAGCCGCTGGGAATTCGTAAAACATTGCGATTTGAGAAGCGCCTGCAAAGAATGTTTGCTTTATTGAGGAAACCGATTATCGTTGATAAAAACCCACAAAATATGCTCTATTTTAACTGGAGTAGCTCCTGTGAAACGTGTGATCCTTGTGCTTCACAGGAATACCCTTTGAAACCCTACGTGACACACCATCTAAGTATTAAATCCACAAGAAGGAGAGGTTGTTTGGCACTTGCTTGCTCGCGTTTATATTTATAATGGTCATTACGGTTTAACGATGACTGTTTACTTTCCAGCCACGTGAAGAGCGTTTGGGTGCCTAGCACGAAGCAAGTGGCGACGTTACCACAAAAACTGCCCCTGTTGATAAGTTTTTTTTCCCGAATCGATTACTGGTAAGCGCAGATGAGTTTTAACCGCACTCAATTGCGTACTGCTGCTTTGCTGTTAAGTTCTTAAGACTCTTAAGGTATCATTTACAACCTATCTTTGTTTTTTAACTCATATAAAGGAGCTTAATGAAAAAAGGCATTCGAAAGGAACGTACGCCATCGAAATTGATTAATATTGAGATTATGCATGGGGTGATTCAGAAAAAACGCACGACGCCAAAACATTCGGCAAGATTGAATTTATAATGAAGACTTTGTTTTCCAACCTAGTGCGGGGACAGAATAGAGAGGCGAACAACCATCACATATCACAAAGTTTTGTAGTAAAACAGACTTAGGCTGTTTATTATGCAAGTAATATACCTAGTGATATAGTGCACATGGGTTCTCTCATACCTTCATATGCATAATCGGATTATATGAGTCATGTTACCGAGCCCTCAGTTGACCTCACAAAGTGGTGAACCCCATCAAAACAAAAACTACGAGATTGGTAGCTTGGGCCATGCCTTATGCAGATGAAATGGCCAATTTCCGTAGTCATGGGCGTTTTCCATTTTCTCTAAAAGGCTTTTAGGAATGACAGCTCATGGAAGTGATATATCGGATAAGCTGGAAGGGACTGACTGGGGCCGTTCTTCCATTCATAGTCAGTTAGAGGACATCCGTTCTCTGTTTAGTCATGAATAGTCGATCACTGTTCATAGGCAAACTTATAAGTAACTAGGTTGATGCAAATAGGCACTCGTACCGAACGGTTTCCATGGCTATCATCAACTGTTTATCGATGGCCGCATCGGATCATCAATCGATCATTCAAGGGGTCACTCGTGAACGAAACGCTTTATCACTGTCACCGTTGCGATGTGCGTCCAGCGCGTGCGGGCAAAACAAAGTACTAGCGGAAGTCTGGCAAACACAAGAAGCGATGGGAAGTGAGCCATGCGTAGCACCTTTTCAAAAGGAAAAGAAACGTTTATCAGCGAAAAGATAACAAGCGGAGATTCCCAGCGACGTAAGCGGTGGCGCTAATGATACGACTTTTTACTTTTATCGTTCTCTTTTCATTTGCTAGAGCTTCGTTGTGAGCCATAGAAAAAAATGAAAAAAAAAACTGAGGAAAATCGTAAGCGCCAAACTTAGCAAAAATAGAATAAGGTGCTTAAAAGACTGTGTGAGGGCAAGGTAAGTTTAGAAAGAATAAGAAAAAAGCTTAGGAAATGGTAAGTTAATGACAAGATCCTGGCCCAGAAGTTATGAAGGATATAGTCACTTTACAATAGCCCAAATAGTTATTCCGGGTCTCAAGAACGTGACTGAAAAATATTCACGAGGGAGCAAGCCCTACTTAATCAGGATCAGTGGCACTGTCACGTATGACCGCATAAAAATCACGTTATAAAACAAATAACTATCGTAATCCAACACGACGAACTAACCTCTTTCCTAAGCCCTTTTTTCCGACCTTATGATTCAGTATTTCACTCACGACACGAAATAATGCCTTTGGCCATATTTTTAACCCTGAATTCTATCCAACAGTCCATCACCGCCTCAATTACCCTTCTGGGACAGCCTAACTTTAACGACCACGATCTACATGACTAACATCTAATCCAAAACGACAAACTAATGTCTTTCCTAAGCCATTTTTTGTACCTTATGATTCAATCTTTTACTCACAAAATGACTTTGGCGATATTTCGAACTCTGAATTCTATCCAAAAATCGGTCACCTTAAAGAGAGCCCAAATTAAACGATCTCCATGACCTCATCTTACCGCCAGCTGGTCGGCTGTTTAACATGATCGACACGCACCTTCTTTGTTTGTTGACTCAAACCAGGACGGATTATCGCCCGAGCGCTCGTCCCGGAGTTCGGCAGACAAAGTGACTCTGCACTAAGAACGCACCAGGGGAATCGCCAGAATAGCGCGTCCAATAGGTCGCCGCTCGTCCAAGAGACGTATAGACACAACACCATGGGCTGCATCCAGAAGGAGAAGAAGCAGTCGACAGCTTGTCCGCGGCGAATGGCGCGTGGGCCGCGCCGCAATATGTCACAAAGCGCTGGGAAGCACGCAATAAACGCGATTCCTGTTTTCGGGTTTTTGACGACGATTCCGCGTCGTCGAAGCGCTTTTTTGATGTCCGACTGGCGGCGAAGCCGAATCGCGGATTCGATTAGCTCGGTGCGCGAGGGAGGCGAGCGAATCGATTCATTATTACGCATTCACCGTAATTATGAGGTCCCCCCGGTGGTGAGGACAGCCGAACGAAGGTCAACCGCGTCGTTATACGGTTCGGAGGAGGCGGAAGAGGAGTCGTGTTCCCGGCGACGACGACGCCGGTGTTGGCGCGCTCTTGTTGCATAAGCGACGAAGAGGGGGAACTCGATAGGGTGACCGGGACGGCGGTCATTAGGTAGGGGAAGGCGTGAGCCGAGCAAGCCTCTTCTGCCCGGAGCGAATGAATTATGGAGGGACAGGTGTGCGCGGGATGGAATCTGGAAATGGACGGTCGAAAGGGAAGAGTAGGGATGTTTGCACAATAATCGGATCATCGAGGGACCGAGGGCCTTTGTTCGATTCCGAAGCGCTGTTTTCACGTAGCGCCGAACAATGGAGAGGCGGTTTTTGGAGAGACTAAATTAGTTCTGGCGGTGTTAATTCAGTTTCGTACAGTATCAAGGGTGGACGATTCACATTTCAATGTCAACTTGGAACGTTTTTTTTGGGAGAGTTGGTTATGATGGAGGGAGAATAGAGCGTGACGATTAAGACAAAGGTTATTTTGAACACATGCACTTGTCTTTCCACGAACGTTCGTGACCCAAGAAGTAGTGTGTTTACTTATGTAAATAGCCGAGACAACGGAAAACAATATAACGAACTCTGCATGTGGTGCTCTGCATCTGCATGAGTGCATGAGAATAGGAATGTCCTTTCATTTAAGAAAAGTGAAATAGATCCAACTGAAATATCATTTTTTACCTATGCTTGTAAGAAGAATTAGCTATGCCTACTCTTCTTACCCTTTAACCTTCCAGTCTCCAAAAAATAAGGATTCTAATCAAGTGTTCATTATGCCTGATCTTAGGCTTGAAAACAAGTTTCAGTCTTAGAACATTCTACTTATTCCACACTTAACTCAAACAAAATCTTTTTGCAAATTACAAGCATGAAAACAAATCAATTTTAATCTTTTACTCTAGGCGTCCTTCTTAACCCCTGTTTCAACTAATTCCTGCTTAAAAATTTCAGTGCACCGAACTGACTAAGAAGTAGACCGGAGAAGCCGGAATCTTGGAAATTTAAAAGAAATCTTGTGCTATTGTCGAATGCTGAGCGAAACTATCGAGTAGCATCGGTT
>KN170173.1:0-42086 GCA_000757755.1 Steinernema glaseri
AAAATTCGGAAAATTAGCTCACTCGCGAACATTGCTCGTTAGACGGAATTTAAGCACGAATGGACTTTTTTAGGCGAGAAAAAAGAGCAAAGATTTCAAAGGGCAGCCGTAGGCCATGGGAAGTCCGCTCCAGACCCACCGAGTCGAATCCCGTGCGTATTTGTCCCCGTCGCCAGTTTCCCACGCTTGGGGACGCGTCGGATCTCATCGATCGTCGCGTGGCTGAGGTTCATTGTCCTCGATGATTTCGCAGTTCGCCCTCGGATATCAGTTCGGAGAAGAGGCGCAGAAGAAGAATGAGCACCAGGAGCGCATCAAAAACCCAAGTGGTGAGTCCTTATCTTCCAATAAGAAGTTTAAGATTTTGTGTTTTCGATCTGGTTAGACCCACAACTAAAATCTAGGTTTACGGTAACCCTGTACGGAATCTGCTGGTTGCTAGTAGTTCTTAAGTCATGTACGCTATCATCTTCAGTATGCCTATTTTCACTCACTGTGCAGATACGTTTTCACGTCGCTTTGGTAATGATCTAAAGCTTCAGTTTGTCACTATAGATTGTTCTATGTCTTTGTCGATGTCTTGTCTTTGTAATACTATTCTATATAACAGTTCCATACTCTGGTCCATAGCAAGCTTCGCTGGATCTCAACAATCCTGAAGCCGCACAATATTCATTTCTTGGGTTTTTGCAATGTGAGCCAATTTGTGACTTTCAGCACAGCTTTATTTTATCGTAGAAGTCAGACCTTAATTCACTGGAATTCTTCAAAGTTTCTACTAAAGAAACAGGTCTTTCTCGAAGTTTCTTTTCTTAAGCAGCACAAACAAAGTGATCCAATTATGACGCACTACTCTCTGCCCTTGGATCCACCAAGAACAGGACCAGAACCTTTCTTTCGCAAAATAATTTCCCCTAATTCAATTAACAGGTCACTTTTTGGTGCTGTTTTGCCTCTACCCTGGTCAATCCCCTCACCCCGCGCCAAGGGTCCTTGCCCATGTTTTGCCGAGCAATTAACTCCTTCGAAACACCCAAATTAAAGGAGGAACACATTGGGAGTTAAGGTCGAAAGTCAAAACAAAATCCAGGAAGCAAATTGGCCGAAAAGAACATCACGTGACTCGGGGCTGTTTCTCGGTATCATGGCCAGAATTTATGGGGCATGCCTGATTCCCAAGAGGATTTGGGCGAAGACGTCAGAGCGTGCGATGAAGAGCTAAAACACTTATTCAATTATCAGGACCGTTTAACCAATTATCAGGTCAAACATATCCCCAAAAGATGGCGATATTGTGGTGTTCAGGAAGCATTAAAACCGTCTCGTCCTACGGTGAGAAGCTCATGGTGTAAAATGCGAACCATATGAGCTATTCTGAAAGCCATATCGTCCCCATTGTTGCGAGAATTCGATTACAAGATGCTTTAACATACGTAGCTTAAACTTACGATGGACTGAAAGCCAAAAAAAGTAAAAAAAATCTCCAGATCTCTGTACAGTTACTGCAGATGCTCCGAGCTCATTTATGACACCATGTACAGTGGTCCGTTTCTTAGCGTCAAATAGAGAATTCAGGCTTTCCTGCTTCAGCTCGATTGTCCAAATTATGTAAATGGACGAATATCACAATTCATCGCGACACTATAGTTCCACTCGAGACCCTTCATTCGTCTGTCCCTTTTCTCAGAAATCAACCACGGATCATAGTTTCTCCCCCAAAGGCCTGAGCTGACAGCCGGAACCTTCTTCCACGATCGCTCGTCCGATTTGGCGATTTTCCTCGCGACTGATTCCTTTGTTGCGATTCGCAACTACGCTCGTTTGTGGACTCCTTAATTTATGCACTCCCTCCAGCAGCATCGTCGCGCGAATTAGCATAAGACGGGTGGTCCACAAGGGAGTTGGGACGAGCACGCATGAGCAGGAAGTGTAATGTCACGCGGAGGGCGCTGCGTGCACTGCGACGTTTGGTGTTTACATGGGAGGAAATGGAGATCTTAAGTGTTGAAATTAAGAAGATATCCTGATTTAACTGATCTTGTCAATATTGTTCTCTGCAGCCAGGAGAACGCTTTTTAGAGACCAAATGTCTTAAGTAGTGTGAAATGTTGCAGTGTCATAAGTACGCTCTAGTGGATCCCTTTTTCGTTATAGGAAGGGCACAGGTACATGACTTCTACATGGTTTGTAGATTTCTTTACGATTTCTGGAATCGTGTAGAATGGCCATCAATATTCGCTATCGAAGATGTCCTCTTATCGCCTGTCCTCTCAGTCTCAATCCTTAGAGCAACAACTTCCGTCTTCTCTGTGGTGTTTTCTACATTTTTAATCGGTTTTTGGTGTTTAAATATGAATCAAAATATCTTTCGCTTTTACTTCAAAGATGTACCCATTTGTGAGGAACTCAAATGGACATAGATGGCTCTTGTAGAAAAGGACAAAAGTAAACCATGTCACCTACAGTACACTGCGCTCAGATTCTTGTTGCGAAGATATAAATTTAGATACTTGTTTACCTAAGCTCTCCGTTCTAATTCATCTTCCACTGATGTTCCAATAATCTGCGTCCCCCCTCTGTTCCTCGCAGCCCACCCACTCTGCAGCGCCACAAGTACGCTCCTCGTGGGCCCCTCCATTAGGCCCAGGACCCTTTTTCGGTACAGGCAATAAATGATTTAAGGCGCAGCGCGCCGTCTCCACGCGCCTCTTAAGTGCCTAATTCGCCCAAAACACGGCTTGCAGGTCCGTGCGAACGCGATCTCGAAAACAATCTCGAGAGTCGCCGGAGGATTCTGTTTTCCGGCGACGTCCCCGACGGAGGTGGCTCCGGTGGTCCTCCGGGGCGTTGGAAGCACATAAATTCGTTTCTTCTCCACCGCCTGATTCGATTTCGGATGTTTTGCGGCGAGGCTGACGCGCAGAACGTCTTTATCGGCCCGACTGTCGCCACTTTGGCTTTCTCTCTAGTACCACCCACGACGATTGTAGGTGTTGCTATCTTTCATGACCTCGAGTCTCAATTTTTATCTATGAGATCTGCTGTTAGAAAAAAATCTAAAAAAAAGAAAAAAATGGGGGGGGGAAGTGTCTTATAACTTTACCGAAGATTGTTCGCTCCAAACTCCCTGAAAACATCACGATCGGACTTCCTTAATTTTGTATCCCTAATTAGTACCTAGAAATACACTAGCGAGTAGGCACATTAAAGTACGCATAAGGGCTCATCCTTGTGCACAATGGTTTGCAGATGATCCAATTGTTTTACCCTATGTGACAATCAAAAATTCCGCACTAGAACAAATTGTCAACACCCACGTGAAACACCTACGTGAAGTAGTCATTCTCCACGCTACAATGCGCTCAAACTTTGCAAAAAACATCAACACATCCGGAGATCGTCGTGGGTGGCCTCGGCCAGCCCTCCATGGGCGGCGGGGCCGCGCCTCACGCGGTAATTGGCACCTATGCCGGAGCCAGTGTGCCGGCGCGCGCGCGGGTTGTCATGCCCACTTTTAATTGAATCCTCAAAGGCTCCCGGAGTTCGCCAAAGTACGGCCACTGGGTACTGTAGGCGTGTGCAATTCGCGGCATTCTCCGTTATTGGCTGTTCGCCGCCCAAGTGGCTAATCGATACTGACGCGATCGGCGTTAAGTGCAACGCGCCGGTGGGCAGCTAATTAGAGAGGCGAGCGCGTGGTGACGGTAGTTTTGGGTCTCGAGAAGAGTTTCTGGGTGGATAAATTGGGAGGTGGCACGTCATTTTTTCTAAATTGGGAGTTCACCTATTCTTCTCTTCTTCTCCTAGTCCTCCCTATCACTAAACCTTTCAAGTATCTACTCTAAACTTTACCGCGTCATTCTAGTGGGAATTCTTAGACCCCCTCCCTCATTAGCTCACCTTTAAGGTCACGCTAGCCCCTTTCCAACATAAATACATTAATTAAAGCAGCACAGGTGCCCTCATTCCTGGGAACTCCTCGGCGAAACATCGATCCAAACGGCTCTCGGCCTGCCCAACCTGAATTCCATTAAAAATTCCATCGATTCGCATAATTGTAGTCCGCTTGAAAGTGCGCTCTAATTAATCCCGTTTGATCCACGCGTCCCTAATGTCCCGAAACATTCCACGACGTTCTTCGGGCAGGCGCCCCGTAGTCGTCCTTTAGATTCGCATGAATTCTTCCTCTCGAGATTAACTTCGTTTCGGCGCTGTTTTCGGTCTCTATTTTGAGTCGCTCCTTGGTCTCGTGTACCTTCTTCTGTTTTGCCATTCTGAGTGGAGTCTAATTTTCGAAGAATCGCCTAATATCCAAGCTACTTCTCCATTCGGCCGAACAGTCAAGAAGCGACGAAAACACGCTTTAATCTTCCCTTGTCCCTTAACTTCCTCGACCTGTCCCGTCAAACTCCTCCATTTCCTCGTTGCGGGATCGAAATAGAACGCTCGTGACGTTGGTGGACACTTGGAGCACCAAAATGCAATTAGATCCCCAATTAGGTTGCAGTTCCCGCCAATTCCAGGCGTCGTTTGATGGCATGACGGGAGGAGTTTTGTGTGGGACCAAACTAGAGAGTTTCTAAGAGCCGATTTTTTCTGTAAATGGGCGAAACCGGCGGAAAAAATGTTCTAAAAAGATGTCACGAAATCACAAAAAAATCAAATTCATGATGCTGTAACTTGATACTGATTGATTCTTGAAGGTTTTGCTTCACCCAGGCCTGCAACCAGTGAACCAGAGTCCTGGTCCCAACATTTCTTAATTTTATAATTGTGCACTTTGTAGCGTTTTTATTGTAACTATAAACAGGGTGCCCAGCTACGTTCTCTCTAGCCAGTAGTACTCGCTATGTACAACTATGTAGAACAGATACGAGCTTGCGTTACCACCCACATAGAAACAGAAAAAAAGGATATGGAAAAAATTAGCATATTCGTAAGCGTTGTCTGACTATCTGACTTTATTATGCAGTTTAATTTGGTAATCTGTATAACTATAATCGCCAAATCCACCTGTTCACCTATTTGAACCCAGACGCAGGTGGGACACTTATTGTTGCTCTTTGTCGGTCAAAAAAATTTTAAAAACCTTCCACTTTTCGCTGTTTCTTATTTAAGAAAAAGTCACTAAAAAAGTCCTCACCTGGTAACTCACTTGTTCCTCTGTCCTATTCCAGAGGTAAGCCTAAAAGGGATCCTAAAGGGGGTGCAGACGGCTTTACTGTCGACATTTCTAAATTTCGCACTTCACAGCGTTTTTATTCGTTCTTTATTGGTCGAGGAGACTATGAGACTATTTGAGCGTCTCGAAATCCATAAGTAAGCCTACTTTAGTCCCAAGAAGTGCGTGGGACACTTCGAAATGCTCCTTCTCTCTTAATAACACTTCTATTCACCAGTCTCCGACACGTGCAACTCCCCATAACCTCCCCTTGCAACATCGCGTCGGGACCCGCGAACGCCCAGGTGCATTCTGCGATTAATGACTATTTTGCCGCCCGGCTCCGCAGATTAATCATTTTTCTCGCGTGCAGCCTAATCGGCACCTGACGCGAAACGCTGAATAATTCATCTGGCCCCTCGCGCAACTTTACACAATTACCCTAATTAAACTTTAATTTGCGACGATCGCGCGGATCGCCGTGGTCCCGCGGGGAAATCGAGCGCGCGCGCCATTAGCCCGATCACTCTCGGCGCGATTGTTTTCAGCGGGCTCGCCACCTCGGCTGCATGCTCCTCGGCCTCCTTCTCACCTAACCACTCCCCCGAAGCCGCATGGCGCGGCGATGATTCGCGCGGAATGCCGCTTCCCACCCGCTACCGAGATCCGCTGAGGACAAGGAACCGCACAGGTAAGTCCCGAGGAGCGAGGCGCCTTAGCCACAATGAATGGCTAATGATCGATCGACGTGGCGATTCCTAATTGGCAACTCGCCGAAGGCGCTGTTTTTCTCGGGAGCTCGCCTGCCCACGGGTTACGGTACTTGGGAAGGCCGGCCTTCTTGGTATCCTGGACGAATAGATCCGGACTGTCGTATTTTAATTATATCCTGTTCGAGTAGCTGTACTTTGTCCACTTCACTCGAGCCAGAAATAGTCACCTAAAGATTCGTTCCAGGACCATCAAAGGCGATCATTTTGGGACCTTTCTGGCTCAAATCTTATAAGTTAACCATACAGGTCCATACAGCTCGCATGGATCATCCTTTTGTCCCGTAGGCCTAATGAACTCGTCCTAACTTCTTTCTAACCCTACCTACTTGTAACAGTATCTCCTACAAGCTCTGGACCACACACCCCGGTCCAATCGAACTCGGCTGCCTTCTTCGCACTCCTTTCGCTCTCTTTTTCGCTCCTCACATCTTTGTACTCTCACCGCTACAACTGGCCTCTGTTTTCCCGTTGCCTTGCGTGTCCGCTCCGTTCGTGGTGGGACCGCTCGCAGCACCTGCGCGCTCACTCGCCGAGGGTCCCTCGTGCCGTAGATCAAGCGTCGCCGCAAATTCGACACTTCTTTGTTTCCCCCGCTGCTAATTGTTTCCGCTCGGAATTAATTCCCGCCAAGGCCCGTTTCCGGTCGCAAAGTGCGTTTCTGCAATCGCTTCCCCGCCAACGACACCGTTTCGTGGCGGGACCAGGCTATGGACATGCAAACGAGGAACTTTGTGGGTTGGAAAGAACAATCGGAACTGGACACACTCCGGACACAATTTTTTGCTTCTTTTACTGGATGACGTGCTAGGGTTAAGGATAATTGTCCTGTGACATAAAAATGTTTAAAAAAATCTTAAAAAATAAATAAAAATCACCAAAAAACGTACAGTCACTTCTGAGCCCCGGAGCTAACCCATAAAGTTAGGGCGGAAGTCATGCTGAAAATACTAAAAAAAAATAAAAATGCATGTACCATTTCGCGTTGAGACACCACTCTTCTTCACTCAGATTCCCGCCACGATTAGTCAGCGTGATTCGCGTGTGTTTACGCCTGCGACGATGCTCCCTTCTGACGCACGAGCTCCCTCTCGGATTCGCGCCGTCCTCCGCGCTTCCCGATCCAGGTGCTCGGGCATGCAATCCCGGCGCGCCTGTTTACACACCTTCGTCGTGGGAACCAGCGGTCTCCACTCCCTCCCCACGTGGCCTTTACGTCTCGTAGTTGTACTTTCAAGGGAGGAACATTTTTATTTTCTATTTTTAAGTATCAAATTTAAAATGTCGATATGTATTATGGTAAAATTCACACCCTCGGAGGCAGCCCAATCCCATGCATTTAAGGTTTCAATTTTTATGGATTCTATCGTTTCTTAATTGAGTACCCTTTAATGTCAAGAAATCTACAGCCAAGAGGACATCCAGTAAAGTTCGCACTTTCACATCGGGCGTAATTCTAATGTGATCTGTTTGGAGCTCTTAACATTTTGACTGCACCTTTATAAATCCCTTCTTTTGCAATAAAAACGACTGAAAGGGTGCCCTACAACACAGTTAACCACTACGGTTTATGTGCACCTTCTCTGCAAGAAGTTTACCCACTTTTAACCCCAAAATTCCACCCTCCAGTAAACGTCACACCTTCATGACGCGCTTCCCTAACCCAGCGGTAATCTTACGGTAATCGTGGATCGATCCACGACGCTCGCGTGATGGACTTCGCAGGCTGAATGGCGAAAGTGCCGAATATGGATTATTTATATCCGTTCGCAGCTTCGCGAAATTCCGAAGTGGAAATAATTAATGGCGATTCGCGGGGAGACGGCACGTCGTCACCGGAGCTGAATCAGGGGAGCTCACAAACAATCCGCGGCTAATTCGATTCGGAGTGCTCGCGCCTGTTTTGCTCCTCGGCCGGTGGGAACCTGTGACGGTGGCCGGGCGGCGGCCCAGAGGTGCAAATTACTCCGCTCTCGACCGCCGCTCCGTTTCAGGCTGTTTTCGACGCTCTCGGAAGCTTCTTGGCAAATCTTTGATCGTTCCACTGGCCGGCAAGTTTTATTTATTGCTTGTTGGTGGGATCGCTGACGGCTCTTGGAGATGGCACGCCGAGGCGGACGCGCATTTCCTTTCGTTACTAGTTGCCTTTTCTTACATTCATGACTCTCTACGTGCATTCCGGAACACCTGTGCACTGTGACATCACCGGTCATTGAGCAGGTGGAGCACCTTTCTTCTGTTGTTCTAATGGACTCTGGAAGTTCTTTCATTTAAGTGGTTCCGCTAACTTACTCAGATTTGACTTGGCAGTTTACAGTGAACGTAGCCACCAGTATTGATTCCAGGTGTCTTGTTTTGACCGTTGGCCATTAGCCAAAACGTCAAGGGCAGCCACGAGCCACGTGGGTTTCTTAGCGAGCAGATCGGAACGGAAACAGGTGTCGCTTTAAGTCACCAGTAGGATAGACCTGAAGGGCAACCCCTAAATTCTTCTACTTTGACCACCCACAGAGATAAATAAATCAGCTTTTTAGTATCGCCCTCACATTCTCCCGGTTTGCTCTCAACGCAAGCAACTCGTATTGTAGCCAAAAGATTGTTCTTTGCGGCGGGGTTTGTTCCAGCGTTTACTTTGGTCATTTTTCCTTACCATTTATTTTAATTACTTAACTACTTAACTAATACCTAACCATTTATACACCATCATATACATGTCACAGAGAGGAGTTACTACTGCATTTGTATTTTCGACTATAAATTGCGCTGATCTTACATGTTTTATCTTTATTTTCCATTGTTTTCTCTCTGTGCGATCTTTGCCACTTTCATGCCAACCTAATTATTCTGCTCGCAATTAGTGGAGGGCTGAAGAGACGCAAATGCACTTCACATGGCGGTTCTCACAGGTTTCTTTCCTTCGTACGGTTCACATCAAGTACGGCTCTCTTACATGACCGCTCCATTTGGATTGGATGGCTGTTTTATTCTATTCAGTAACATCTAGAACTCTGGAATGAGCAACTAATCCGATGAAACCCTTGTAGAGAAGGTTATCCCGATCATGATCAGCTCCTTATGTAAGATCTTGGAGCTTCTAGCTTCTGTTTTTGAGACGTTCAAGAAGAGGGTGAGCAAGATACGCGCTTATGCACATAGTTCATTTCATTACAAGTCATTAGGACTGTTGGTCTTTTAAGGTACTCAAGCCATTCATTCCATTCATTCCCTTATAAAGATCATGGAAACCGTGCAAAAGCAATTGTGTTTGAACAAAGCAAGGCAAAGCCAGATTTTGTTAGTAGTTTTCTCTCGTTATAAACCAACAATTTCAATTTCCTAACTTAAAATCTAAAGTTGGCAAGCTCTGTATACAGAAATCGACGTATTTCTCATATACTGTGTTCTGAGTGATGTCACTTCAGTGTCAAGGAGAAAGCAAGAAAGAAGTGGAGACCGACCAATGCTTAGTTCGATTAGCTCCCTCTCTCTTCACCGCGCGCTAATCACCACCATTCTAATCACGTAGTATTTTCCACAAGCACCCCCATTGTATTGTACCGACTGCGTCACTAAAATCAATAGCGTTGAATTCCGCGCCTAAAATATCCAATCCCGGCGAAGACTCTTCCCACAAGTGCGCTCTCTGTTTTCCACGGAGCGTTGTCTGCTTCGGCTCCTTGGGTTCCCGGTCTGAACCGCCAAATTATCCCTTGTTTTGTCGCGCTCAACTCCGACGCCTCTTTGACTCCTTAATTGCCTCGTGTCGTCGCAGTTCGAGTGCGGTCCAAGCTGAGGATACGCATCATTTCGCGCATCGCTGAACCCTTTCGGAGGCGCTTCCCCCGGGCTCCTGCTTCGGTGCGTCCACTTCTCCCGGCCACAAGTAGACGCTTTTGGGGGACAAAGGAGCCAAACAACGGACTTCCCGCATTTGCACGCACGATGGGGAAACACGCCTAATGCAAATGAATGTGGCGGAGGGACGCGAGCCTCGGGTTGGAAGGACTTCGGCCAAGAGCACCGTTCTAAGGAGACTAGCTGCAATTAAATGTTCACACTCCGATGGAACTAGAAGAGTCGACGTTTCCCCGTAGAAGACAGAAAAAGAGTAGACTCTTCCCCGGTCATGTCAAACGGCGAGAGTCGAACCCTGGCGGACTCACCTGTCCGCACAAAGTAAACAGTCTTTCTCCAATCTTCTCGCGGTGATCCTATTTCTGGAACTGAGCCGTTGAGGGTCTAATGAAGGTTGGAGCTAGGCATTGTCGAAACCCGAATTTTCCTTATTTTCTTCTTTACTTTGTGGCCTTCTAATGATCTACAAAAAGTGACACTTCAATCCCTTTTCCTTTTTTTCCTTATTTTCTTCTTTATTGTATGGCTTTCTGTCATGCCTGATGATCTACAAAAAAAGTGGCAGTTTAGCCTTATATTTCATCGGGTTTTTTGAAGATTCCAAGTTCTAATAAGGGTCCTGTCACTCGCCAACATTCAAATAAGGTCCACGATTAATCAAAGAAGACAGGCTGTAGACGCGCAAGATGGACACTGGAGATACAGTTACAGGCTCCGGACAATTCCTTATAGCCCTATCAATTCCTAACTTCTCCTTCTTTCCAGTAAGGCCCACGATAAACTTCCAAGACCAGGCCGGAAACGGGCCATAAATTCCAAAAATTATAAACCCGAAAGCCATCTCTACTCGGCACCCGAGTCCATCCGTCAAATCCGTCCTCCCCTTGAGTCTCCTTCTGGACGTCGCCGCGCAGTGACTCCGATGATTGATAGGAGGCGTCCGAGGCGCAAAGTTGCGCTCCGAGACGCGCGCCTCTCTACAATTACTGATTAATTTCGGCGTGTTTGTTTTCCACGCGGCGCAAACCTATTCTTTAAAAATTCCGACGGCCGAGATTCGCCCGCCAGGCTAGAACGGCGCCGCCGCGTGGATTTGCATAAGTTGTGGCCGGAGACGGAAGCTCGCAGTTCTAGTGCTCGTGAAAAGGACGCCCTTAGTTCGACGTTTCCCTCGCGCGCCTCTCAAGAGGCATCTGCAATTAATGCGCTAGGGGTGGCTGATTGCCTTCGTTTCCTCTGGAAACTCATCGTGAATCTCGCTCTTCTGAGCTGGCAAGTGCGCTCGGTTCTTCAACTTTGGACTGCTGGAACTTTGGGGCATTGTACTTCCAGATGAAAGATCGGTGAAGCAGTAAGAAAACTAAGCATAAAAACTAAGCAATTTTACCGTTGAATGGGGATCAAAGTCAAGACCGGAAGCCCTTGATTTCAAAGATGAATACAATAATTTTAAAGAAGTTTAAATCACAAGAATTCAAACTTATTAGTTGCATTTACTGGCTTGCATTGAAGTTAAGACGATCCTCTCTTCTCGCCTTTCAAGGTTGAAGCACAAAACTCCTTGCAGGGTATCTTCAACTAGGTGTTAACCTCCCCAAATTTGCTACCATCAGTCCTCTGATCACTCTCCTTTGCTAACTCATGTTTTGCACTTTTTAATTTGTGTCTTTCACCGCTTTTTACTTAGGTTTTTGCACTTATCACATACTTAAGTGATACTCGAATCATCTACAATTCCCTCTCTATTCTGGCCCTAAAACTAAAGCTCTATACACCTCAGTTCAAAGACAATTTTTCACAAGGTTCCTCCACCACTTTAGCCCATTCCCTCCCCTCAACCCATCTCCCCCGTCCGCCCCTTTCTGTATTCCCCTCACGGCGCTCCAACCCATTTCCGATGCACTTGGAGGTTTACAAACTGGGCGCCAGATTCCGGCGCCGCCCTCCGCAATTACCTCCACCCTGGGCCATAACTCTCCGAACGGCCGTATAAATAGTTTTCGGCGTCGAAATAAAATATTTCGAATACTTCCTGCGCGCATAAAGTGGGCGGAGCGGCGCGAGGAGTCGCCGGCCGGAGGGCATCCGTCCAGCCCCAGCCCCTATCACTGACTCCGCGTGGCCGTAGTCTCCGCGTCGAGCACCGCCGGCCACTGCTGACTCAGCCTCCCCCAGCTTCGAGGTCACCAGTTCCAGAAGGGGCGAATGCGTCCGAGCAGTCTTCTGTTCGGCTATTCGGCCCCGCTGCTCTCGAACCCCGCGCCCGGCAGAGACCCGCAGCAGTCCCCGCGCCCCCGGAAGCGAGCCTCTTCCGCCCACGGAGCGCAGCAGCAACAGCAGCAGCACCACGCTCACGCCCAGAACTACCTGAATCCGCGACAACGCTTCCGACGCAAAGGTAACCCCGCTCCGGAGGGCCCACCGCTCATTGGCTTTGTTTGACGGCCGTGTTTTCTGTCGTCAGAGGAGATGCCCGTTCGGGGACGACGGAAATCAAAGAACCTCTTAGGCGCGCTCGATGGTGATTGACTTTATTAATGGCGGAGGACGGGGACACCGATTTCGACGTCTCCCGGCCAGAAAAACCGTTTTTTGTGCAGATCCTTCTTTGAACGATAGGGAGGCGCGTCCGTAATTGAAAACTTACAAAAACGATGGGATACTCCTTGATAGGGGAGATATTTATCTAAACTGGTGATGCTATATCCTTGTTAGGCCTTGATGCTCCCAGAAAAATCCTTGTTGGAGCGATATAGCAAAGCTCCTGTCGTGATGATATCAATGTTGATTTCCAGAGATTCAGCGAAGATATTCTGCTAGCGATTTTAACGTCCCTGGAGCTGAACATCGCCTTTCCTCTAAAATGAAAGACTCGATCTAGTCGCTGTTGTTAACCTTATTGAAATTATTTGGACACGCTCTAAATCGAGCACGCCTCACTGTTTTGAGGCGGCTTTCGGTCCAGCTTCTGGATCCATTTACAGTCTTCTGCTCCAGCTTCACAGCCTCCAGTATGAGAAGATAAACTAAAATTCAAGGAGCAAGAACCCCTCTTCTAACACTATCTATTTTTCCGGCGCTTCAGACACTCATCGCAAATCCTACGCCCAGTAGCGTCACCCTACCCGTGCTTCTGTGTGAATCAATGCAATTTCTGAATCCTCCTCTGCTCCTCCTGCATCGATTTTCCTCCTCGTAAATATCAGTTTTTGGTGTAAACAATGTCTCCGAGGAGAACGCTCCCGAGTTCTCCGCGCGTCTTCCGAACTGGCCGAATCGCTCAGAAATTCTCCCACCGCGCCCCTCCTCCACCACCTTTTGACATGTTTGTCCTCGATTTGACACTTCGCTCCGCTTCGCCCACCGCGCCCTCCAGTTTGCCTTCGCGACTTCCGACGCTCGCGCGCCCCAAATGCTCTTGCCGCGAAGAAGAGGTAGGATCCCGCCAGGAGGAGCGTCCGATTTCCCGGCATGCAACTCGAAGCTAATTATTCCCCCGGCTTCTGCGGCGCCCCCGTCTGGAGGGTCACCGAGGGAGCCCGGCCACTGAGGGACACGCTAACCGAAGAACTGTTCAGGGCACGGCCGAGATTTGCACTACCAGCAGGCGGCGGTGCTGGAAGTGGGAGCCATGGTGCTGCAGAACATGTTCAGCGCCCTTTCCTTCCTGCACTACCGCAAGGACGACGACTTCGTCGACCGACTCTCCTACTTCTACACTTCGTCTTTCCTCATCATGATGGCCGTGCTCGTGTCTTTCAAACAGGTAGGTGTTCTGAGCACACTGACAGCGTTAATTCAGAGGACAAATTCAGAGTCCAGAGTCATGTGGGTAATTTCTAGCCACCCAAGCTCTACTGGGAAAATTCAAAAACTTAAAAGCTGCCAATTGTAAAGTAGGAACCAAAAGGAACCAAAAATCTAATTTCTAGCAAGTTAAGCTCTTTTGGGCATTCTCGAAGCCTTAATAGCTGTCAATAGTAAAGTAAGAACCAAGAGTTATCGATCTTATAATCAAGAAGCTCCCTTCTACACATAGGATCAGTATTTTCTCATTGAGGCACATAGGCACATAATTTTCGCTTGAGAGACATAATCGGAATTGAGCCAATAAAAATGCAATGGGAAGCACAGTCTTTAGTCTTCTTCATAGTGTTTTTGCTTTGAGTAAAGTTTATTTATAGCAGATTTGTTCCAGTTTTTGCCATATTCACTATTCTAAAAAACTGTGTCAGTGTGACGGTAAAAGGTAAAGAAGTGATCTCTTATTTATATTGGATTTATTCAGAACTTTCTAACCCATGTGACTTTGGCCCCCGTTCTTCCAGAAAAGGCCGTTTTAATCAGATAATTGTATCCCACCAACCACTTGAGCTAAACAAAGTCGTTAGGTGATAAACCAGCTCCAGTGGGAAATAAATAAATATATGACTATGGTTCTGTTCAATCGGCAGCGTTTAATTTTCCTCCTATAACTTCTGGCCGTTCAGGAGAGATTTTGTGACTCCGTTTGATGGTGAGAAATCCAAAATAGCTGCAGGAACGCCGTAGGCTTCATTACATCGAAGAGTTATAAGTCTCTCCTCGACATACGACCCTTTTTTAACGCATAAAAACTGAACGGGCGCTCTCAAATTGCGTGCCCTACTACTGTTTTGCCACTACCGAGATCTAAGCGTCGAATTTCGCTGTTTCTGCGGATGTCACGAGCTTTGTTTTCAACACAGAAAACTGCGATTCGCGTCTAGCGGCATAGCCAAGTAGATTCTATTTGCGCTGAAGAAACGAAGTGTACACAGATTAATAAAAGATTGTTTCGGAAATACACGAGATTCCTCTAGGCTCAAGTCCGTTTTTCAGTTCGGCGGCCGACCGCTGGAATGCTGGGTTCCCGCACAATTCACCGCCTCTTGGGAGGCGTACACAGAGATGTACTGCTGGGCTCAAAACACTTACTGGGTGCCTATAGATCAGGTAAACAGTGTCAGTGGAAGCTGGTCCTGACGCGACGACTTTCAGGACATTCCTGTTGACATTGCCGAGAGGGAGTACCGCCAGATCTCCTACTACCAATGGGTTCCGTTCTTCTTGCTCATCGAAGCCTTTCTCTACTACATCCCCTGCCTCATGTGGAGACTGATGAGTGACAAGTCAGGTGAGCCCGGACTCTGATCTTAAGGTGGACACAGAACTGGGGAAACTTTGTAATTTGTAGCCTGCATGAATGGGCTCTAAAGGACGTTTCTAATCGTTGGTAGAGATTTCCAAAACCTCAGCTGAGTGTGAGCAAATTGATGCCAGGTGCCACGTAGCCTCACCTTGAATGTATATCCATCCAGCAATTCAGAGTTACCTCCCTTTTCTACTTTCCAAGAGCTTGGAGAAACCTCACATCTACATGTACTTTGACCGACACGCAACCACCACACATTTCAGGGATCCGCATGAACGATATCGTGCAGCTCGCCACGGAGAAGGAGAACATCGAGCCGGACTACCGTATCCGGACGATAGAATCTCTCTCCAGACACATAGAATCCGCCCTACGCTACCAACACACTGCCACTTCCCGCACCCAGTACACTCTCCACCGCGTCTTCAAGTGCTTCAACATGCGCTACTACGAAAGCTACGTCACCGGTCTCTATCTCGTGAGTTTCGGGTACTTACATTTCAGGTGTCTTTTTAAACTGGAGTTTGAATTAGGATTCTGATTTGCTAAATTATTGGAATAAACAGTTTGGCAAGAGAGCCGGACCGTAGAGCACCCGATAATCTGATTGATTCTTAAACTATTAAGTGCCTTTATTCAGTTTTCACTGCTAAAACGTGACCGACGCTCAAGAGAATTTAAAATTGGACAAGTGATATCCCTACTTCATAAAACGAGAACCTCCTTTCAGATGACGAAACTCATGTACGTAGGGAACATCCTCACGAACCTCATCCTGGTAAACAAGTTCCTCGAAACCGACGAATACAGCGTCTACGGCTTCGGAGTGCTCCGAGATCTTCTCTTCGGCCGCTCCTGGATGGAATCCGGCAACTTCCCGCGCGTCACTCTCTGCGACTTCGAAGTCCGAGTCCTCGGGAACAACCAGCGCCACTCCGTCCAGGTACGTTTCTTCTTCAGCTGTAAGTTTTTTATAAACGCTCTCCAGTGTGTGCTCGTGATCAACATCTTCAACGAGAAGATCTTCATCCTCGTGTGGCTCTGGTTCACCGTGCTACTTGTGGCGGCCACCTTAGACGCGCTCTACTGGTTCAGCATCTCCTTGTTCCACCGGGATCGATTCCGATTCGTCCTCCGGCATCTGGAGCTCACGTCGGACCCCGACAAGCCAGAGCTCTTTCGGAAGGAAAAAAGGAAGCAAGTGGAGCACTTCCTGAAGACCTACCTGAAGGTGAGTCGTCCTGGGTGGCCTCTTCTGACGCTCCTTTAGGTGGACGGCGTCCTCGTCTTAAGGATGATCGCCCTCCATGCTGGAGTGATGTACTGCACCGAGGTGACGGACGCCCTCTGGAAACGCTACCTCTCGCAGCATCCCGAGAACCTCATCGACGAGGATTCGTCGCTCATCAACTTCGCCAGGTAATACCCCCTTCTTCGTTGCAGGACCCGAGATTAGATCCCATTGAGAACATTGGGGACTTAACTATTATCCTTGTCGTTGCAGAGCCCAGTCCATCAGGAGGAAACGGAACTGCAGCGGGAGCGGAAGCGACCGAGAAGGCGGCAGTCGCCGCGGCCTCACCTCCAACAACAGCCGTATCACCCGTTTTTTATCCAGCCGCCACAGTGGGAGCTTCCGGCTGAAAAGGGGCCAAAGCGGGAACCGAAGCCTGAACACCGGCTCAGCCGGAAGGTCACCTTCGCCGAAACGCACCGTGGTTACGATAACCTCGCCTTCTCGTGACCCCAGTCCCGACGTGCTCCAGCGGAACCACCTCCGCTCGACGCGCTCCGCCGTCAGCGTGAACACGGCCGTCGTGGCCGCCGAGAGCTCGGCACCGCTCCTGTTGTGACTATGGAAAGCGCTGGCCGCGCGCATACGCCGGAGATGACGGAAACGGGTCCACAGAGAGTAGAATCTATTTGGCATTGTTGGGTTGTTTGTACATAGTGCCGAGAATAAACTGATCTCTCGAGGTCCAAAGCAAGTTAAGTCGAGCTAATCCTCATGAAAGCGATCCAAATTAATCCATCAGTAATTAACAATCTAAACCTCACCCACATAAATCCTACAACATGGTGATGTGCCGCCCAGCCTGATTGCCTGTTACTCTGATTAACTTCATCCAACCCACAACGCTCAAAGGATAAAAAAGCCTATCACCGTGAGAATATCTCATTTTTTTAAAGGGGAAAAATGTCACAAAAAGCATAAAAAAGATCCATACGTGGTGGTCTTTTACGATCCATACGTGGTGGCAAACGAGTCCTATTCCACGAATTGTTAGTATAGTCCAGTTGGCTCTGACTGCTCGCTCCACGATTCTCGTCGGGATCAATGAACGTGTTTTTCGTGGTGGTTACGTTGTTATGGATGAATGAACTTTCTCGTCATCGAGCAATTTTCGAGGTACGAAAGAAAAGTACAGGAATAAAAGAAAAACGAATAATCCGATCGGAATTGGGAGCCTGAAAGGACCTCTGCACGAAACAACGCCCGTGAAGTACGTATGCTGGCCAGTTCAAAATGAGGGGGGCTTTTTTTGGATAAGACCTTGGGAGAAGGAGTTAAGTCAGAATACTTCTGGAGTCACAATGTTTTGCGCCCCATTCACTTAACTATTTGCTTCGATCATGCGCAGATCCTCATTGATATTTTACGATCACTGGGCTCAATTGGATCATCGTGAAGAAGCACCATAAGAAGAAGCCACCCAATCTGGGACGAACAGGGCTTTGCTATGAATTTCGGGTGAACCAAGTGACTCTTGCAGTCCTGACGCGATTTCATCGCATCGCAATGTTGTGCAATGGTGCACATACATAAATGTGAAAACATATTGTTTTGAAAGCAATGTCTACAAATCATGCTGGAATGGTGCTCAATAGGATCACCACAAAGAAAAGGAGGAGAAGGCGTAGGTGCCCTAGATAGGACCGACCGGTGCAACTTTAGAGCAGTAGGGTCTCCGGTCCTGAGGCGATTGTCCTTTTGTCTCAATGTCTGGAAACTGTCGTCTGTTAAGTGATTGTCCGTGTGATACGGTCAACGGTCTTCTTCGCACTTCGCATGTCCCCTATCTCCGCGCTCGTTTTGTTCCTTTTTTCGCACGTAGTCTTATCTAGCAGCTGCTACGGTACAAAGCGGCGCGCGATCAGTGTCCCTCCATAACTGAGAAGCGCGGCGAAACGACACATCCGTTCCCCTCGCTGAGCAGAGTGGTCGCTGGTCTCTCAAAGTGGTCGTTGATCCTATACTTTCCGTCTTATTACATCCGTGCGATTTGTTTTAATTTGTTTCATTGGCTAATTTAACTCTTTCAGCACTTGAAACCGCCACACGGTCACTGCAAGTAGCAAGATCCCGCGAGTTCAAGGTCAACTGCTTCCCCCTTTCTGTGACTGGGGTCTTATCACGTCTCCCGCCGAACCGCCGAACCCCTTGACGCGATCAGCTGATCGGAATCACGCCCTGTCGGCCGCTTCTCGTTTGCGCTGGTGACGTCACCTCGCCACGCTGCTGGGTTCGCCGCCACCGCCGCCGTCATTTCGCACTTTGCTCCCGCCGCGGACGGCGCTCCGGTTTCTGACTCCCTTGAAGGAAGTCTTCCGCCATGGTCGCCATCGCCCTAGAAGAATCTCCGAATGTCGCCGACATGGCCTCGGCCGTGGCGACCATCGAGCTCGAGGACAAGAAGCCCTCGAAGAAGGTGGAAGAACCCGCGGAAGAGCAGCAGTCAGAAGCCGAAGCGGAAACGGAAGTGAAGAGTTTGAACGCCGGGAAGAGGTACGCCTCGTGGAACGCCACTCTCATTGGTGAAGGTGAGTTCTGTTAGAATCCAACTTTTGGGGATATTAGTGCATCAAAGGATAACCAACAGCTGCCGAGTTTAAAGTGGCCGTTCTCTGACGTCAGGCCTGTGGGCGGCAGTGCGCGCGAAAAAAGTACATCTCGTTTGTTATCGATCGGCCGGGTGGGAATTTGAGGAATTTTAGGCCACAGTATTCGTGATCCTTATCCGAATTCCTATCTTTTTCCGTGACTGTTCTTCTTATATTCGTATCATCCAAGACTTTTCCGCTCTTCGTGAATCATCACCGCCGCTATACGTTCCACATCTCCTGCATTTCGAGGAATTTTTTCTTTTTTCGCCGACGTTTGATTCTTTGTCTCCTTATCGTCTCGTGTGCTTTCGCTTCTGCCTCAGCTGTCAGTCCCTCGCAAGCGGCGACGCAGAGTTCACGAGATCATAAATCGAAACCAGTTATTGCCGACTCTCATGCGTGGGGGGCTCCGCATTCCTATGTAATGTGTATATTTCAATGCGTTTCAGGAGCGTTCGGAAGCGTTCTCCTCGTCGTTAATGATGAGGGCCGGAAGCTGGCGGTTAAAAGGATCCATGTCAAGTACGACTCCACCAGCAAGCAAACAGTCGAATATGAATACATGGAAGAGCTGAAGGGCCACGAAAATATTGTGCAGTCATTTGGAATGGAGCTCGAAGGCCTGGATTTTATCCACATCGCTATGGAATACGTTTGTTACGATCTGCATTATCTAACAAGTTAGTGGACTACTGTAACGACTTCTTAAAGCATATCTTTTCAGATTATCTGAATAACGGTAACATCCGATACTTCTTCCGCCAACTTATCGAGGGAGTCCAATACATCCACTCCAAGGGGATTGCTCACAGAGATATCAAGCCTGAGAATCTGCTCATTAACGAACAATGTAAGTCAGAAGCTGGAGTTGTACTTGGCGTGGATTCTTTTAACCGAACTATCTTTTTCCGAATCCTCAACCCTTGAGAACTTACCCATTTATTTCAGTTGTACTCAAAATAACAGACTTCGGCCTCGCCGAACGATTCCGCGATCAAGAGAACAACGAGGTCCTTCTTACTGGCAGTGCCGGCACTTCACCGTATGTCTCTCCAGAAGGACGAGTTGGCGATGCCTTCCGCGCTGAACCACACGATATATTTGCCTGTGGAGTGGTTCTCCTATTTCTCCTTACGAAGAATACGCACTGGGACAAAGCCGATCCAGTCGAAGATCCACGCTATAAGAAGTTCCTCAGCGGTGCGATGTACCAGGAGAAGACTTGGAAGACCTTGATAGGAAGCGCAGCAAGTAAGTGGATATGAACCGAGAATTCATCTCTATTCATCTCTGGCTACTTTCAGACCTTCTCAAACGACTTCTCAAGGACAACGCAGACAACCGAGCTAAGACCGATGAAGTACTTCGCAGTGGATGGATAACTGAAGAAGAGAAGCTGAACTGGGACAGGCTCAAGAACGGAATCAAGAAGGTATACGCAACGCCCGTGCCGAACGAACACGAGAAGAAGGAACAGGAGGAGTTCAAATGGAGGCCGAACAATGGTCGCAACAAGAAGCTCAAGAAGAAGGGCAAGCGATAGAAGAACACAACATGTTGGGTCAATTGATCTCAAGGAACCACGCCGACGGTCTTGGAAGACTAATTGAAGGCGGCTCCATTCTAGTCTGCAATACTTTGAATTGTTTTGTTGTGAGAGAGTTTTAACACTGGCCAATGTAGAATTTTATGTTAACAACAAACAAAACCTCTATGACGACGGCAACATTTCGATGGGAGTTTTAAAGTCAAAGTCTTCGGGGAACAGTTCCTTGGCGCGTGGATACAGGAGCTTGTAGGTCTGCTTGACGGTGACTTCGGCCGCACCGGCAATCTCCCCGATCTCCTTCGCGCTCTTCTTATTGTCCGTCGATGCCGCCAATGTAGCCATGTAGATTGCCGCCGCCGCGATGGAGATAGGACTACGTCTGCAACAGAAATGATCAATAACGCCAAGGAATGACACCATACCCAGCGACCAGGTCCAACTCCACCGCCTTCTTGGCTATTCGAGTTGCTGCCGACTGGATGTTGTGTGGAAGCCCGAGATTACCACAGAACCGAGACTGAAAAGAATAGTTAAGCACTGTAGAAGAAGGACCAAAAGGACTTACCATGAAATCAGCACTAGTGATCTGCTCGAGATTCGTTTCCAAGGACTTGATGATAAGCTTGAAGCATCTTCCGATTTCTTTCTTGGACACACGGGAAACAGCACAGATCTCTTTGAAGGTTCGAGGGACTCCCTCCTTGCGGCACGCTATGTAGAGGCAGGCCGCAGCCTGTGCTTCATTGTTCTTTCCCTTCAGCGCCTTGCTGTCCAGCACATCCTTGAAGATTTTCGCGGACATATCTTGGATGGAGCGGGACAGGTGGATCCGCTCTGACATTTCGCGGATAACGCTCATAGCCTGGGACATCTGTCGATCGGTGTTGTTCATGTTCTTCCGCTGCGCATTCGCAAGCCTGAAGTGTCTCAAAATAGAAAGCGAAGCCGGGGAATGCACCTACGATTGGTCGCCTTCTGAGCCGCCGAATCCGACGGCGATGGACGTGGAGAGATCGGAGCCTCCGAGCAGAGGATTCTCCGGGGCTCCGACACGAGAAGGGTCGTTCCCACCGCTCTTCTCGTTGCTGAAGGACCGCCATTCGGTCCCCACGTCCACGAGGCGATCTCCAACGACGAGGCCACATTCCGGGCAGATGACGTCTCCTGCACGGTGATCCTCGATGAGGTGGGCGTTGGGGTGGAACTGGCACGTGAGGGTGGTCATTCTGGAAGAAGTCGGTAATAGCGCCGAAGGAGGAGGAAGTAGGAGAATGCACGTCCCGCATCGCGCATACAAAACATTCCAAAATCAAGGAGAGATTGTGGACAAAGCTGTGCACAGCAAGACCACATGTAGAACACCACATGGCCTTATATAAAGAAAGTATATACAAAAGAGATGCTACTAACATGCTACTTGTAAGTAGCATTGCTTTGGGTACAAACCGCCCGGGCGTCAAGAAGAAGCGATGCAACCATGAAGAACACTTCGCGAAGAAGCATAGAAAAACAAGCAAGCGCTCCATCGGTCGTCTCGAGACCACCGATAAACAACAAACGCTCAGCTAATGAAAATACGGTAGCCTGCGGCTGGAAAGAAGGCAATTGGAACGTGTGTGGATATCTACCTTTACTGCCTCTCGCGGGCTTTCTAAGCTATGAAACACAGACAATACAGATATATAAATACAAAACAAATGCTTAGGATAGGGTGCGCCCAATGAGCGCGTTCGCACGTAGGTTGCGAAACCGGTTATTTGAGATAGCCGAGGTTCATCCGAAGCTGTTCGAAGAAGATGAAAGTGAGAACGGTGTGCGGCGCCAACCGGACCCAAGCGGGCATGAAGCCCTTGAAGAAGCCAGCCGGTCCAAGTTTAGCGGTGTAAACGAAGCACTCTCCGATGCCTGAAAGGTGGCGGTGAAAGAAGGCATTCCGAAAAGAAGAACTTACTCTTGAAGGTTCCTGGAGGAGCGTTCATCATACGCGTCTTCATCACGTCCAGAGGCTGGGTCATCAGAGTGGCGATACTGGCAGCACTAATGGAGGAGAAGAAGTGAGTGAACGGGTTGTCCTGGAAGACTCCCGGAGCCGTGGCCATCGCGACCTGCTTAATTTGGTCGTAGAAGGCCAGCTGGCCGATGGTCATCAGAATGGCACGAGAAGTAGCCATCGTAGCTCCGCCGAAGAGTCTCGGAGCTCCTAAAGGGAAATGTAGAGAGCGTTGTACTTGCAAGAATTGTACCTTCTTCCTTGACGATGCGGAAGACACCGTCGAGGGCGTGCTTGTAGTTCCTTCTCTGATCCTTGGGCAGCTTGATGTCGTTCTGCATGCGGACGTTCACCAGATCTCCAGGAGTTCCCACGAAACCTCCACAGGCTCCCGAAACTCCAGCCAGAAGCGCCTTCTGGTAGAAGGGTAGAGGCTGATCGGAGGGGAACTGCTTCTTCAGCGTCTCGTACATGCCGAATCTCGTCGTCGAGTAGGTGAGCTGACGGAGGAGCGAGGCGGAAAGGCCGTTGTAGAAGCCGCGGACACCATCGTTCTTCATGATCTTCTTGGCCATGGCACCCAAGCTCACGCTAGGAGTCTGCTGCGTCTGGAGGTGCACCTTCAGAAGGTCGAGAGGGTGCGTGCAGCACGCGGCACCGGCCGAAGCCAACCCTCCGAAGTACCATCGACCGACACGCTGCTCCTGCTTCTTGGACGCCATCTTCGACGGATGAAATCTGAAAGACTGGAATGAAACTCGTCACGAAACGCGGCAAAGTGCAACGACTGCCGGGGCGGGGAGGGCCGCGGCACGCGCGGAGCGAGAAGAAAGGAGCAGAGGGTACGTGCAAATCACCAAATGCTGGCTGCGGAGAACGACCTCCACAGCTAAAGTTCGACGCGTCAAGACGCTCGCGCTACGCAACGCAACGAAAACATAAACGCAGCTGACGATGCGGAGAAGCGACGCCATCTGTGGGGTGAGAGTGGAAGCATCGAAAGAAAGACCGCTCCTTGAGTGCACTTTGAAGTCCAAAATGCACGTTGCGACTCTTGAATGGAAGACTCATCTCGCAGCGCTGTTCCCTTCAGTCTGCTTAGTACGATACGGTGCTTCCAGTTCCGTAATTTCCACGGTAACCTAGATTAGTCCCGTCTGTTCCGAGTCGGACCGGGGCCGTTCCTGGTCTTCAGCTCGACGATCAGCTGATCGGGGCAGCCGATCTGGCGGCAATTCCTTCTGCTTCCGAGGTACTGTATTCGCGGGGTCGATGCGCTTTTTTGCAGATTCTTTAGACAGGTTTGGCGGGAATAGTCAAACAGTTCTGCCTTTCGTTGGTGGTACTGTATTAATAGACATCGTGCAGCATTTGTAGACAGGAAAGCGGCGCAAAGCTGGTGTGATTCGGAAAGCATCGAGTTGAGAATTTTTGCTAAATGCTACTTCAATTCTCGCGCAAAACGCAGTACCCCTCGTGATCTCCTCTTCAGGCTTTGCACTACATCGCGGGCGAGTGTAATCTATTCATTCTGCTGAGCGTGCAACTTTTGTAGACAAGACATTTGCAGTCTAGACAGAACCGCACACGTTCAGGTCCATTTACAGCTCGAGTTGCTTAATTCCATACGTCGTGGTGCTACTTCCGTGTTCTGGAAGCATCAAAGCGTTGCCTATTTCATTAATTTCTTACAGGTAGTTTTCACCACCATGGACGACGACGACCTTTTCTCTGATCCCAGTGGCCCGACTCCGCGTAAAGCCGAGCAGGGACTTCCCGATCGCTGGTTGTACTGTCCGCCCATGGGGAAAGTATGCGAACTATCCACCCCTTCAGCTTTGCTTTTTCTTCCTAGGTTATTGCCAAAACATTTCTTCCATTCAAAACTCCCCTCTGCCGCTTGTATGACTATCAGATCCCCGATCACAAGTATCGGTTCAACGCAGAAGACGTTTTCTCAACGAAGTTGGAAGGGGCACACCCAGGAGCAAAGATCGGGTTATGGATTGACCTGACAAAGACCAGCAGATATTATTCGAAAAAAGAGGTTGGTGCAAGGGTTCTCGAGGGTGATTTATCTTGTGGAATTCAGGTACAACGTCACGGATGCAAATACGTGAAGATGCCTCTCGCGGGACATGGCATGTCACCAACAGAGGAGGAAACCAGCAGATTTATTGAGGAAGTACGGAACTTCCTTGATGTAAGATCCACTATCGCTGTTCTTACACTACATGCGTTGTTTAGGAAAATCCCAATGATATAATTGCCGTTCACTGTACTCACGGCTTCAACCGAACCGGCTTCCTCATCGCGGCGTATCTTGTTGAAGTTATGGACACTTCTGTGGACTATGCGGTTATGGAGTTCGCAAAACATCGTCACGGAGGCATCTACAAGCAGGATTACATCAATGATCTGGTAGAGAGGCTGGATGGCGAACCTATGGAGGCTGCTCCTCGACCTTCTTGGGATTCAAATTCGCATAGCGAACTAGCCGTTGCATCCTTCGACAATGAGTGCAATACGAATGATGGGAACTCCGCTGAAAGGAGCCAATCACCGGCTAAAGACGAACCGAAGTTCATGGATGGTTTGGTTCCTGGTGTCACCTTTGTGTCCGACCCTACTATGCGATCCATCTTGCAGAACAAGGTAATCATTGATTTTTCTGCTTTATCAAGGCCTTGTTTGTATCAGATCAAAGAAATGTGCAACTACGGTCGTGATGGTTTCCCAGGGAGTCAGCCTGTATCACTGGAGCGCTCACCAGAGAATAACAACACCAAGCTTCTTGAGGAGGGCTACATGGTCTCTTGGAAGGCTGATGGAATGAGGTTAGTAGTTTTGATGTTCTTGAGAAGTCTTCTTTTCTTCTTTAGATATCTGGTGCTCATTCATGGTGAAGGAGAAGTATTTGCCTTCGACCGTGACAACAACGTCTTCCAGCTCCCTATTTCCTTCCCACATCGCAAGGAAGATCGTCATGTTTGTGAGACCTTATGCGACTGTGAAATGATCATCGATAAAAATACCTTACCCGATGGGACCACTGAAACAAGACCAAGGTTGTTAATATACGACGTCATTCAGTATGAGGTAGGCCGGCGAATATAAGACTGAAGTAATCGTACCTTTTAGGGTCAAGAAGTAGGAAAGTGTGACTTCGAACGGCGGTTAGAATGTATACAGCGAGAATTGATAGGACCACGTATAGAGGCTATGAAATCTGGAAAGCTTCGACGAGAAGATGAACCCATGAGCGTACGGCGGAAAGACTTCTGGGATATTGGCGCCGTGCCCAAGTTCTTCGAGCCGAAGTTCACCTCCACAGTAGGACACGAGATCGATGGACTGATATTCCAACCAAAAAAGAAGGTTAGTCGTAGTACGAGTGCCTTTCCTAATAATCAATTTGTGTTGCAGCCATACCTCTCTGGAAGATGTGACTTCGTATTAAAGTGGAAGCCTCCTTCACACAACTCTGTCGATTTCAAGCTACAGATCCGTAAAGTCACTAAGGAAGGCGAACTTCCTCAACACATTGGCTATCTGTACGTCCAACACCGCACCGAGCCGATCGCAGAGATGAAAGCCACGCGCTCCCTACTACCTTATGACAATAAGATTATCGAGTGCAACTACAAGGTAAGCGAATCCTGGTTCCTTGCATTGTTATACTGTGTCTGTTCTTAGGATGGTAAGTGGTGCTTCATGCGCGAACGCACGGACAAGAGCTTGCCGAATTCCTTCAACACAGCGAACGCTGTATGGAACACCATGATGCACCCGATACATCAACAAGATCTCGCGAATTATTGTCAGAAGATAAGTGAAATGGAGAAGCGCTTTGCCCATAAGCGTCAGGGTGGACAAAACGGGCACCCTGAAGTAAAGCGGGAGAGAAGATAGCGTATAAGTACGTATTTTACTGTTATTACGGTTAATCTGCATTAAATCTCTTGCGTCGTTTTGTGTCCGGTGTCGGTGTTTGTTTATGACTGGGCGGAGTGGCCCTGGCACGTCATTAGGAGGACTCTCGTTCGGATACGGTAGCCCGGTCTTCTCTCTCTTTGTTGCAAACGACGTCAGAGTGAGAATCCACACTCAGAGATCCCTGACGACCTCTTCTCGTGCTGCTTCGGAATCACCGTCAGCGTTTGCCTAAATTTGGAAGCTTTCGGCGGTTTTTGGATGCGAATTGCTGGGGTAATTCAATATGAGTGGGGGTCGCAAATGATAATTGGCCCAGATGAATCTCCACCCTCCACAGCCTCCAAGGATAACCGTCCTCCGCGCTCGGCTTGGTCGCCTCCGGTCGGTGCCCTCACCGTTAGTCGACCATTAATCCCTTTCCCCAGCTGTTCCGCTTGCTACTTCCTCTTGTTTTGCGATGTTACGCACTTAAGCAGCACACTCCGCAAGTGGCCTAATCCACCCGCCGCCTCGACGGGAAGCTGCTTGACCCCGTCTGCGAGATGTTGCGGGCCAAGGAGCACTTAATTACTTTGATCCTTCCTACGCAGAGGTCGGTCGTTCTGTGACACCCGAGCAAAGGGGAATCCCGATTCGGCGTCTGTTTTTCGAATGTAAATATTTGCGTTTCGACATTTTACGAGTTGCCGCCGAGGTCGGATTGTGTCGTGTGCCGAAATTGGAATCGCGCTGAGGAGGCGGCGGAAGGGCTTCGGGGCGGAACTTCATGACTCTTGATGTCTTTGCAGATGCAGAACGGGTCGATGGGACCGCTTTTCTATGCCACGTCTTTGTGTTTGGTGCAAAGGTCGGCGTTCCTTGGCAAACTCAATTGACATCACTGATTGCGAGCCTGCCGTAACCACACCCTTTTTGACTACCTTCCGCGACTAAATCCTTACCTTATCCCTGTCATGTTCCGAAATTCTAAGAACGCTGTCGTACTTGAAATACCTACTCCTTCGCTTCCCATACTTTCCAACGGCCTGGCCCAGTTCTCCGTGGAGGTGTGAGACCTCGCGTGCCAAAGTAATTCCCACAGTTCCCAATTAGTCCACTGCAAGAAGTTCACTACCATAGTAAAGTTCCCATATGACGTTGGCCAAACTCACTCTTCTCTCTTTCACCGCTTTCTTAATTTCACTGATGCGGATCCGATTCTGCCAAAGTTCGTTCTGCGCCGTGTCACTCTTCGCGTTTGGATCGAGTGCGAAGCGGACACTTGGCGAAATTAAATCGCAGTAAACCCAACGCGTTGGCCACGCTGGTTTTATGTCTCCTCCTTGTGCGTTCTTGTTATACTTAACGCCAGAAAAGGGTGTCTATATCCAACTTTTGGAATTAGATCATACACAAAAGCCTGCTTTATTTGTTCTTTCCTATATCGAAAGGTCAGCCCTATTGGACTTCCTCGTTCACCCCTTACTGCGTGGCTTTTGGAGGGTTGCCCTGAGGGCCTTTGCAAATTGTGTTGACCTTCTTGGGTGAAATCCGATGCGGTGTGCCTCCGTGGTGTCTTAGGGTTGCGAAGAGAAGCTGATTTGCTCCGCTTATCCTAATTAAAGCGGTTTTTGGTCCGCGAACGCTGCACGAACAAGAAGAACGCATGTGTGGATTCGATTTATACCATTTCCTGGGAATCGTGTATTAACGGCGTAGGTGGCGCATAACTCCCTTCGGAGAACTACAGGACACGCAAATAAGACTTGCAGATCCCTGTGGTTAGAAGTTCCGTAGGTTTGTGCTCGTGTTCCTTTAGTGACTGGCCCTATATCGATGACGATTAAGTTTATGCCACAAGCACACAAGGGTGTTTACTGAAGGCCCACAATGAACACTCTGTGGTATCCTTGAACAAACCAACCTTCTATGGGTCATCCTTGTCCATTGTGCCTGTTGCTTTGAAGGAACGCTTTGGCTCGGGTTTTCCTTTTCCCCTGCTTGTTAACCTGCTTGTACTTTGTACCTTTTCTTAGAGGCAAGGTTTTTCCCACGCTGCTCCAAAGCTAGTCCTTCCAAAATCTCCCACGATTCGTCATACCTCTCCGCTAAAGTGCGAATGGCTTAAAGGATCAATGCCTCTGGGAATTCTTGTAAGCTTAATCAGCCTACGACGTCATAATCAGTTCTGGACCATCGGAGGAGCCCGGAGTCGACTCGATTCCCACACAGGTCCTCGGGTGAAATCGGAAACGAAATCGGAGAGGCGAAAAGGCCCCAGGCGGTGGAGCACCTCGGTTGCAACGGACTAATTGATTATTCTTAATAGCGCTGCGAGAGTTTCTCTGTTTACTTTGCTTCTTAATTTAGCTGCAATGAGAGGACCGATGGTCAGTTACCGTAATGCTTCAGTGAAGTAGAGGCTTGGCAGTCGTCGCGGCCCATAGTTCGACTTCCAATTGTCCTTGGTTCTTCTGCATCTTTTTCCTCACTTTTCCTTCATCTTGATCATTTAAGGAGGAGCACCATGAAATGGAAGTCCAAACATCAGCCCTAGTTATACGTCGTTTTGTGCTTCTGTGTCCTATCTCTGGATGCACTTATAGTCACCAAAACTCAATTTACATAAACCGTTCTTCTCGGATGTCACTCAAATTACGGGTCGCCATTAGCATATGTTCGAGGCAACATTTCCTCCGCTTCGCTTACTCCAGAACCTCGAAGCACAATCCGCATTTGCATTTCCCCGCGCCGCTTTTAATTAAGGAATAAATCAGCGCGGCCCGGAGGGTGCGACCCGACCAAACATTAGCCCTAGTCCAAGAAGTTGCCTCGTCATCGCAATTACCGCGTCTCGCCGCGATGAACTCTCTCGCTCCAGGACGTCATTTGCATTTATATTGTGTCCTAAAGAGCGAAAAGAGGGTTTCCCACGCGTTTGTGTCCTCCTTCCAGACGTCCTCGGTTCGTCGCTTCTTCACGCTTCGTTTGTGCCCTCTGTGGTACCGTATCTCCTACCGTAACCCGGATGTCCGAATGGCTTCAAGCGGCGACATCGCCGGCGTGGCCAGCGAGATTCCCTTCTCGAGAGTCCTTAATAACGACCTGGACAGTAGAAGACTCGAAGGAGACGACGTCATCGCTGGGGGAGTCCTGTTCCTGTTGGGCGTCTTGGGACTTCTTCTCTACGGCGTCGTGTGCACAACGATGGCCAGGATGTGCGAGATCGTCGGATTCCGCTTTATCCTCTCCCAGGCTATCGCGGACATCTTCCTTCTTATCCAGGTATTGGCCGATCATTATTATCAAAACATTAACTTGGATCGTTTCAGTTCGCAATCTGGCCCGGCCTGGTGATACTGACGAAGAGTGAGATTACACCGCCCGTTTTCCGATGGTACATCCACATCTATCTCGACGCTACTTGGTGGTCCATGGTATACCACTATCCTATCCTCGCTTGGTAAGCTCTGTCCATGAGAAAACAAACTCAAACTATCCTCTTCCAGGTCTCGCCTCGCAGCAGTACAACACCCGAACTGGTTCCGATTACTGTCCCCTACAAAGTCCTTCTTCATATGTTCGGCAGCTTGGACCATTGGCATCGTGCAAAGCCTCGTCGAGCACCAATTCTCCTGGTTCGAGCCTCTCTACTACGACCCGACCACTTACGGACTCACAGCGGACTGGTCCGCCTATGGCAAAGGTGGCACCTACACCTACTACATGTTCTTCAACGTCTCCTCGATGATCCTGCCTTTCCCGTTCTATGGGTACGCGCTGTTTCTACTCTTCAATCGCCATCGCAAGCAGCCGCTCATGGAACTGTAAGTCGCTTGAACTCACATGAAGTATAGCTGGAAATCCTACTCGTCCATTGTACTTTTCAGAGCTAAAGCGCGCTCTTCGCTGACTCCCTCCTTGGTCATCGTGCAGAGACAGCTGAGCATCGAGTCGCGTCTCCTTCTTCCGTGCGTCATCAACACGCTGATCTTCGTCTTCGGCCAAATAGTCATCACCCTGTGCTCCAAATACCATGGAAAATGGATAGGCTGGCTCGTCATGGTTCTCTTCACGATGAACTCCCTCGTAAATCCAATTCTCTACATCACCTTCAGCACCGTAATACGCCGACACATTTTCACAAGCTGTCGGAAACGACTGAGCTCTTCTGCCATCTATCGTGAATATGACAGTAGGTCAGTTAAGGTGCCGCCCTTCTCTCGGCCTTACCCATCAATATCAGTGCTTATCACAGGTCAAGCAGCCAAACGAGCGGATTCCAGCAACTACTGCGACACTACTCGATGCCGAGGTCTCAACAGCTAAGGAAGAAGAAGCACAAGATGACTCCGGAACGGACTTCCTTCTCGTAGACCTTCCTAACCAACAAAACGGGACAAAACTCTGACGGTTACTTGTTATCGGTTCATTTCATACAATCCCTCAATATAGTCACTGGAGGTTCTTCGTCAGTTTCTCGAGCTGGTCACGGATATTTGCCTCAAATAGTTCCCCTCGCTTATGAAGCTCCCGAAACACGGCGCACTGAAAACGGTATGTTAGCACACAAATTATCCAGGATTAACTTACATTAACGTTTCCATATCTGTAGAATATCAGTCGGATGGAATCCTCGACGGTCAGTTCCTTCGGCGCGTCTCCAAGCATCATCGTAACAAACAAGCATTTCGGGCAGTGCGATTTGTGTTCTTGCCTACATGTATCATGTACAAATATTGTTCAAATAAAGGAAAATGCTTACTCCGGCTCGTCATGAGCTTCCCACTCTAAAGTCTTCAGGCAAAACGCACAAGAGGCTGCGTACGGATCGTCGGGAGTCACGGCGGAAATGAAGCCCGCCTCGGCCAGCTGGAGCAAGCAAAATTACAAAAAAGAATTACAACATCACAATCGTACCTTTTTCGACGTGCACAGCGCAGCGGGATCCGAATCGTATATCCAATCCTTGAAAGTCATCAGCCTGTACTTCGGATCGACGAAAGCGCCGTGTTCGCTTATGGCTTCGTTCTCGCCACTTGAGGACGTCATGGCTACTAAACGCAAAGAAAGGTAAGAAAGCTACATAAGTAAAAGAAAGGCATGACAAGAAGACTCGACAAAAACGGCCCAAAGGAAGCCCAACAAATATCGAAGATAGACATCAAAACAAGCAAATTAAGCTAAAATCATAGAGGATCGCTGACATTCAGTTACGAGTTCAATGGACCAAGAAGGAGGTTAAATACGGTTAGACAGCCGTTACGATCACAGCCGAGAAGACCACCAATCCGCGTCCAGACACTTCCCGCCCTTTTCTGTCTGAATGTCTGCGACAGCTCATGAAACTCGCACGTTCGGCAGGACCTTCTCTTTGAATAGGGTGGCAACAGTCTCTATTCAACCGACGAAACGAATACGGTTCCAAGTCGAATCCATCGAATCCCAAGTACAGTCACGCAATATCAGACCATTATGCAAAATGTATAGCGGTAGGGCCTTTTCCTTGCGTCTTTACTCTTGTGCTAAATAAATCGCAGTAGAGCCGCGGCTTTTTCTTAGCGTCTTGGGTACCTTCAAGAACTCGTTGAGGAGCTCTACGACGGTTGTCCTTTACCCCTTGTCCTTCATAAAAACGGTTTTATTAACTAACAAATCAACAAAAAGTAACAACATCAATGACAGAAGATCGTTTCATGTCGCCTTCTGCCTCATCTCCTGGAATACCTTCAAGTACTGCTCAACCGTGTCAGCCATTATATATTCCTCATGGCTCAAAAAGAATTTAGGCGTTGCAAGCTTGAGTTCGGGGAACAGTTGGCCGACAGCTTCCTCAAGTAGGCCACCACACTGAGAAGGCAATGCTGAAGGAGCGTACTCTATCTCCACGATGACTCCTTTCGTGTTTGAATTCATGAGCGCTGCTCCGACGCGAATGTAGAAGTCGACTAATTGGTATTCGTTGCCCGTCACTTCGAATTTTCCGGCTGTGTCAGGAACGAGCACCGGTGAGGAAACCTTCGTAAGCAGCAAGTCCAAGCCTGAACATTAAGTAAGTAAAAGATGCTAAATTGCTTGCTCACCTCTGTCCACTATAGCAGCAGTACGCCTGTTGATCGCGCCGCGTTGTATAAATGACGATTCCGGGTAGTGTGAATGGTGGAGCAAGTAGCAGTCTTGTATCTCTTTCCTAAGTTCTTCGTCGGCTTTAACTTTTTCACTTGGATTATAAATAGTGCAATCCACAGTGTAGTGGCCTTTCAATTCCGTGCCCATATCTTTGAGAGCGGTGTTGACGTCACTCGCCAA
Source organism: Steinernema glaseri (assembly GCA_000757755.1). Classification (NCBI taxonomy): domain Eukaryota; kingdom Metazoa; phylum Nematoda; class Chromadorea; order Rhabditida; family Steinernematidae; genus Steinernema; species Steinernema glaseri. The sequence continues at coordinate 32,608 of KN170173.1, forward strand.
TCTCGGCACCTCAAAAACCCTAAAGACATAATAGTAATTGCAATTAGTTGAAAATAAAGGTGCTTACCAAGCGACTCCGACCATGGTTGGACTCGCCTTGAACTGAAAATACTGATTATCAGCTGAATGAATAAAGCACCCTAAACAGGTTCGCGGAAGGTGTTACAGGGATTCGTAGGACAAAGGCAAGTGCGCAAAGGTTGCCGAGAAGGACAGAAAGGTTTGCAGTGAATATGGAGATTTAACAAATATTTTTTCCCTTTCTATACATATGAGAGGTAATGCAATGCGATTCTTAATTCTCTCTGTCGGCACTAACCAGAAGCGTCGCTCTACATTATTTTCGCTGTGGGACTCTGTATAGGAGATTCACAGGACTCGTATAACGGTAGCAGAGGGTATGGAACCTTTTGAGGATGCGGAAGAAGTTTTCCTCAACCTTTTGTTGTTTAGCATTTGCTTCTCCTGTTCTTGGTGTTCACAAGTGTCAAATGCACTGGGAACTGGGTGCGACTGCACCGTACCCTTCGATGGAAGTACCTTATCCTCCTTGGGTTGGTTCCTACGATGGTTTCTCTCTCTACCTTCGGTTACTACTTCCGTTTTCGCTCCAGTCAGGCCTTTATCCCCGTTTAACCAACTTCCGAAGAACACATTAAATGAAACTATGGAACTCGGTCTTACTGTTTATTCAGCCCTCCGGCCCAACATATACAAATTTGCTTATCACGTTGCCTTCTTCCTCATATCTTGGAATATCTTCAGGTACTGTTCAATAGTGTCACACATTATGTACTCCTGATGGCTTGAAAAGATCTTTGGCTTCTCTCGCTTGAGTTCGGGAAAGAGCTGTTCGACAGCTTCCATAAGCAGACCTCCGCACTGAGAAGGCAAGGCTGAAGCCGCGTACTCGACCTCCACGATGACTCCTTTGCTGACTGAATTCATAAGCGCAGCTCCAACGCGAATGTAAAAATCAGCTATCTTGTACTCGTTGCCTGTTACTTCAAACTTTCCAGGTGTGTCAGGAGTAAGCCCTTTCGACAACTTGGACAGCACCAAATCGAAGCCTGAATATTAAGTAGGTGAAATCTCCTAAATTTTTGGAATGCTCACCTCTGTCCGCTGTGGCTGCAGTGCGTTTTGTGGAATCCACCATCCCACATTGGATGAACGACGATTCTGGGCAGTAGGAGTGGTGGAGCAAGTAGCAGCTCTGGACGCTCCCTTGAACTCCTTCACTCGGGTTATAAGGCGTGCAGTCGACGGTGTAGTGACCGATCTTGTCCGCGCCGATCTGTTCCAGAGCACTGTCGACGGCGCTCGCCAGCCTTGGCACTTCAAAAACCCTAAAGGCAGAATATTAATGACTTGAAATAGATAGAGTTACTTACCAAGCGACTCCAACCATGACTCCGGGAAGATCTAAATGAATATTGGTTAAGACAAACATGCGATTGGAAAGAAAATATATCACTGAAGCCGACAACTGCATTGCTATCTCCCATAAAGAGTTGAGATCGTTTATTTCCAATAAATAATTAGGCAACTGTCAGTTTCGATCCGGGGTACGGTAGTTCTACTCGTCGTCGTCTTCTTGCATTGTCTTCCGTTTATCCCGAGTAGACTTCGACTTCTTCTGTGGGTCTTCCCGGTATGTTAAAACGTATCTCTGGGGGACACTTAATGGGTCAGCGTAACCCGTGATGCTGGTGGAGTCGTCGAAGGCTATGAGGTAGTCATCTGTGGCAGTGGTGGGAGGGGCGGACACAGCGGCCTTGTAGAAGCACGTCGTTTGTGGATACATCGCCATAACGACCGCATCTGCAGGGAAGAGGGCGCCAGCGTCGCCTTGTGGGTTCGCCCTATATCGAGGGAGGGGGACAATGCGGCGCTTCGTGAGGATCATCTCCTTCGACTCGTCCTCTATGTCGTGGCAGCGAAATCTCATGTTCGCTCCGTATCCCTGGACGCCCGTGATCACGGCCAAGATCCACATTCCCATCTCCTCGCTGAAGGCGGCAGCGAAGTCTCCTAATTCGATCACCGTGTCGGGTTGGGCGGGAATGGCTCCGACGAGAGGTGGAGGATGGCTTCCAGGCTCGGAGATATACAGGGGAAGGCGTCTGGCTTGATCGGCGAGGAAGTTCACAAGGGCTCCTGAAACCGAATCTCAAAGAGGGCCAAGACACGAAACCAACCGCGGACTAGCTGCTTCGACTTCATCCGTTCCTCGTCCTTTATTCTTCTCGCCTTGTACACGGCGTCGAGCGTCTTCCGTATGGAATCGCTGAGAATATCCGTTTGCTTCTGGACAGCGGCCAGGCGCTGGGTTCCACTGGATTTCGACGAACGGTACTTCTTTATCGCCTCCTCGAGTTTCTCGCTCTTCGATCGGATCGAGGCTCCCTATAAGAAGGAATTAGAATTAATGACGCAGGCGAAATCAAGTACCTTTGCACGGATTTCCGAGAAGCAAGCCATCAGCCTTTCCACGTACTGCTTGTCCGGCTGCTCGTCATCGCTGAAGCTCAGATTCAGCGATGTTTTTGTCGGCTTCACCATCGGCCGTTTTCCTATGCCGGAAGGCAATCGTGGGTATCAGATAGAGCGTGGCTACCCTAACAGGGCGGCATTGGTCAATCTTTCCGCATCGGACGGCGCCAAACTCCAAATCGGTGAATGTGTGATATTTCCTAGTGGTCCTAAGCAAATGTTCATGAAGAAGTCACAGACAGCTGGTTCGTCGTCTGGGGTTGTCTGACGTACTTTAAGCTGTTTGGCGCGATGTTTCCAAGGCTGCTTGGGCAACAGAATAAAGGAACTGGACAGTAACCGAAGAAACCGAATCAAGAGCTCGTAATGTCGTCTTGTTCCATCTTCAAAAGGAGCAAGTTTGGCTGCTTCTTTTGGAATTCGGGACAATTGGCACCCGCGGACGATTGGCGCCGAAAACACGTACATTTCACACCAATTGCATCACTTTCTCCGCTTCGCTTTGTTCATTGTGGCAATACAAGTTTTTGAAATCTATGGCGAGCCGCGCTTTTTCAGCTTGTGAGCATTAGAGTCACGCGCCGCACATGCGTCGTCGCTTTTAAAGCGCCCTTCTATCTCTGCCTTCCAGATGGGCCGAGTCCGTAGGACTCCTGCAAATGAACGATATTCCTTCAACAGGCCACAAGAAAGAACTATCAGGAAATGGCGCCCCCAAGTGCCGATGGATGTGGATAGAGTTGCCCGTGATGTTGTCAATGACATCGCGACGAGATTGTACGATGGACTCAATCAACATTCCCCTCACTTTGTTTTCTTTTCAGTAGGACTAATATCGGCCCCAGCCCGGCCCCTGGATTTATACCTGCGACAGAACGCCCCGAATTTATATTCCACGCCGTGTCTAGTCCGGCAAAGAACGCTCGATTAGGTAACTTCTGAAAGCTTCTTGAGATGTTATTCTGTGCACTTCAGCCCAACGAGTTCAAACGCCTCGACCGAAATTGGCGGTGACCAAACTCAACAGGACGACTACTCCACGGCGGCGGATACAGTGTGTGGAGATCGACGAAGACACGACCACCAGCTCTCGCAGTAATACTGTCGCAGAGAGCGATTCTGAGATCGAGATTGTTCACGTGAAGCTGACAAACCCGAAAGCGAGTGCTAAAGTCACTTTGGTCTTAAGTGGGCAAGAAGAAGAAGTGATTGAGATAGAGAAGCCGAGGTCAAACATTCAAGACTGTCCCGAAATAATTTACATCCCAGGCGAGGAAGTCGAAAAAGCCAACGGAGTGCCACTGGACGACACCATCATACTTTTGGACGACACACCTGACAACAGTAGACTAAGAACTCACAAGGCAAAGCGGAATACCCCTTCAAAGAGCCCCCGTGCTGGCCGAAAATCAGTTTTCGCGGACACTTTAAGGAAGTTAAGAAACCTCCAGGCAGCTATGAAACTACCGAAATTTCCACCTCTTGTCGTTAACTCTAATTCCATCTTTTCTTGTAAGTTACATTTTAATCGTTGGTCTTATTTTTTATTGTTATTGTTATAGGTGGGGCCTCTGGCAACTACGCGGTACAGTATCGACGTTCATGTGAGGCTCCTTCATCGAAGTTCGCAATAAAACCTACGACGTTCTTCAAAAATGCTAATATGTACGGACAGGATCCCGCCATCTTCATTGATTCGCTCTCGTACCACTCGCAGCTACTGTATGGAGTGCCTTTGCGGAAGTGGGAGGAAATCCAAGAAGTGGATGACCCCTCTCCACAAATCCGTGTTTGCTCCTACAATGTCCTGTGCCAACCGACAATTGATCGTACGGCCTATTTGTACAGACATACGAAGGAGTTCCCCTACTCCCTGGAGTGGGAAAGCAGATGGCTTCTACTCGAAAAGGAATTCAAAACGCTGAGGGCTGATATATTTTGCCTTCAAGAGGTTTACTATGAGCACTACAGTAGCCATTTCCTGCCTATAATGGAGAAATGTAGGTGAAATTTAGTTTCAATGATAACCAGGCTACGATTTTTAGTGGGCTACATCGGTCACTACGAGCGAAAAGCAGGTGGCACTCTAGATGTTGTCGATGGATGCGCGATTTTCTACATCAAGGACGTTTTTGATGAAGTACAATATCGACGTGTACAGATGTTCGCCCAAGACGATACTGTATTGGACAAGCCGAACGTGGGGCAAGTCATAAGACTACGTCACAAGAAGACGAAGCGCGATATTTGCGTCGCCAATACACACCTCATCTACAACACAAGATCGGGGCATCGGAAATTTGCCCAACTGGCTCTTCTCCTTGCGCATCTCAAGCAAGTCTGCGACTATAGGGTTCCTGGAGAAGCTTCTTCCCAGCGCCCTGACTACATCATTTGCGGAGACATGAATATGGAGCCATTCTGTGATATCTACCGGTTCATCATTGAGAAGAAGTTGGATCTCCAAAAGTGCAAGCAGCGGGAAATGTCAGGACAGGGCGAGGTCGACCAAACTATAGGTGTGCCGATGGTACGTGACAAAGAAGCTGTAATCTTAGCATGTATTATCAATTTTAGAATCCACCACTAGTAACCCGTTTGAAGAACGATTGCACACTCGGGGAGGCCACTGAAAGAATCTCACATGAAAGTAGTATATGGACCCACACATTGGATTTCGCATCTTCCTACTTTCATCTCCAAACTGGGAATCGGGTATGGTGCCTTCGTACGTATACATCTTAATGTATGGTTTCCTTTAGCACGATTGCTCCACATTTCACACTCGAAGTGCGCTGAACCCCGATTTTATCTTCTACTCGGTTAAGGAGACATATGTGCACATAGACGTACGTTTGATATTCCTCGTTGTAACTTCCAATTTGTACGTTTTAGGATACGATACAGGTGCAAGAAGGTGGACTGCGTCTCATACAGCGGCTGGAACTGCCAGATGTATCAGAAGCAGAGGCGACGCTAGGTCCTTGGCCAAATCCTCAGACTCCCTCCGATCACGTCCCGCTCTTGGTTGATTTCGCTCTCGTGTAATGTATGTACGGGTATTAATATAAAGTGGTTATTATGAATAAATCGAGACTTTTATCATGTGAAGTGTTTGGAATCGGAACCGGAAGTAGAGACAGACAGAGACTGGCCATAGACAGAGACAGAGACGACCCAGACGGGGGAGAACAACCGTTCTTTCATTAGACTGTTCACGTCATAACAGTAGACAGGAGACGTCTAATTGTGAGGGACGAGACAAGAGAGTTATTTCACCAGTTTCAGGTGCTTCAGCTCCAGCCATTCTCCTTCCAAATAGCTTCTTCTGCTCAAGACACCCGCTCTCTTTCTCATCCAGCCCAGTGCTTCTCTCACTCTCATTTTCCTGCACCACGGCATCTCCCTCGCTTCAGGTAAGTCAGATGGTATCATAACGATTTCGTCGTTCTCGCTATTTTCAATGCATGTGTATCGTTACATGCACCGTGTACTGCTTGATTGTGACTTGTTGGTTGACCTGCTGCACGCAGCAAGCAGATATACGACTCATACGTTTGTCCCCGCCATATTGTATTTCTATTGTATGTGCTAACGATTTTGTACTTCCAGATGCGCGAATACCGTAGGCCTTGCGGGGATTCCTCCAGCAGATCGCACTCAAGAACAGAACACCGGTTTAATAGGTCGCAGCCAAGGAGCGATGAACGACATCGATTTAATAGGTCGCATCCAAGGAGCGAGGAATCATACCGCTTTAGTAGGTCGCATCCAAGGAGGGAGGAACGCTATCGTTTTAATACGTCGCAGCCAAGAAGTATCAATAAATGCCGACCTCGAATGGATCGAGTTGCCCATGATGTTCTCCAAGATATCACAGCAAGATTGTAATGACATTACTAGCTCAATGACTTCTGTAACGTTGCTTCCATTTCAGTAATACTAATATCGGGCCCAGCCCGTCCCCAGAGTTCATGTCTCCGAAGGAAGGTCCCGAATTTATATTTGACGCCGTTCCCAGTCCGACAAAGAGCGCTCGCTTTGGTAAGTATCAAATACTTCTTGATATACAACAGCGTACTTTAGCCCAGCAAGTCATGACGCCTCGACCGAAATTCGCGGTGTCGAAGCTCAACAGGACGCTCAACCAAAGGCATATCGACGAAGAAGCCGCAACCGACTGTCAAAACAACATCGTCCTGGAGAGCGATCCTGAGGTCGAGATTGTCCATGTGAAGCTGAGCAATCGAAGGCCGAATCCTAAGCTCACCTGGATCAAAAGTGAGCGAGTCGAAGAAGCGAACGACTGTGTTATAATCTTGGACGAAGTGCCACCGCTTCGACGCCAACCCCGCCATCGGAACATTCCAAGAATATTGTGATTGTCCCATGTGTTCCTTTCACCTGTATCTATTCTAATTCTAATTATAAGCGACAAACCTTAATTTGTGTAAATACCTATGAAATCAGATAAATATATCACCAAATCACGAGAGGCATTTATGTGAAGTAGCAAACACAAGGAAGGGTCAATAGTCACTGTCCGATTCAAAATCGCAGGGATTCACATAGTAGACCTCCTCTTCTGCTTCATGGTCCGAGTCGTCGACAAAAGTGCGGCGCATCGTGCTGGACTTCGCCAATGCTTCGGGCCGATTCGAGTACATGGAGCTGGATTCGTTGGCAGCCAATGATGAAGGCGTGTTTAATGGTTGCGTCACGACATCATCGGTACTGAGATCGGCCGAGGGGTCCTTTCCAGCGCAGCGATAGATGAAATCCGGAGCTTCCTTCCCCATGCGAGCCATCATCTTAAAGAGAATCTCATATATATGTACTCCAAATGCATTAAATGCAAACCTTAATGATCTCATGAGAGGAGACGTTGTCACAGCCGTCTTCGAAGAATGTGATGGCGTATCCTTGGTTTCCAGCTCGTCCGGTGCGTCCGACTCTGTGCGTGAAGGTGTCAGTCGATATCGAAGGGAAGTCATAATTGATAACCTAGGATGTCACTTCCGATGAGATAGGAGGTACTACCGTGTCCTTACGTATTTAATGTCCTTCATGTTCAGTCCTCTCGCGACCAGATCGGTGCAAACCAGGATCGATTGCACTCCAAACGCGAAATAGCTCAACTGTGTTTCTCTCATGGATTGATTGGTGTCCCCGCAGATCAGCAATGGATTAAGGTCGAACGTGGCCAAGAAGAAGGCTAAGAACTGGCATCGAGACTTGGTGTTGGCGAAGATAACGATCTTCGGAAGCGTACCACCTGAATTAAACCTACAGTTGCTTCGACATTGCATTTTGCCATACCTTCGACTCTTTGTATCTTCTGGATTTCCTCCGAAAGGGCATTGAGCTTCTCCTGGGGCTGCACCAGTCGCCATTCGAAATTGATTGTGCCCGTCCCGTCACGTCCGAAAACTTCGAAAGGCTCCGTATCCATGTATGCTCGGAACCGGGACACCACGTATTCGTCAAAGGTCGCACTGAATACATATAGCCGCTTCGAGATCTGAAAGGAGAAGATGAGAACACGCCAAAAACCAAGTAGCAAACCTTCTTGAGCTGTTCCATGAGAGTCTCAAATTCTGAGCTGTTCCGGGCCAAGAAGTGGTCGCCTTCATCGACTACCGTAAACTGGACATTGTTTGACTTTATCTAAAGCTCAGAACTACTTATGGAAAGGAAGTCTTCTGCACGTACATGGAGTCCATACGGCGGCCGCTCACGTCCATAGCCCAAAAGATGCAGAAGGCGTCCTGGAGTACCGACGAGGATGTCACAGCCAGTTTTGAAGTCCTTTCTGGCATCGTTCAGACTCATCTGTCCATAGGCAACGGCTACGGTGACATGCATATCTGACAGAAGCAGCGGGATATAGATGATTGACCAGGAAAGCCTCACCTCTGAGGAACTTCTTCGCGTCATTGCCAACTTGACAAGCCAATTCGCGAGTAGGCACGAGGACGATGGCGTAGGGAGAGTTGGAGGCCGGCGCGCTGTTGCTCTTCAATCTGTCAATGATTGCGATGATCGGCAGAAGGTACGCGGCGGTCTTCCCGGAGCCCGTTTCAGCCTGGGCTATGATGTCGAACACTGAAAAGAGAAGCAAATGAAACCCGGTTTTGATGGAACAAAACTTACTGAACTTGCGTGTTATGAGGCTGAGAGTGGCCCTCTGGATCGGCGTAGGTGACACGATGCCGAGGTTCCTCAGGTTCTTCAACAGGGTAGGAGGCAGTTTTGCCTCTTCAAATGTTCTAAAACAACAACGTCAATTGGCCTTTAGTGGAATCGAGCAAGCATACCTGCACACATCGCTCGATCCATCTCCACCCTGGATGGCCAAACAATTGTGGTCCATGATTTCGGAGAATCGTTCTCCTTGATGGATCCTGTTCGCTTCCGAGAAGTGGTGGCTCCCTGCCATAGCGTTTCCCCTCCCTTGGCGGTTTGGTGGGTCGGGTTTGATGGGCAACGTGGGTCCTTCGAATGGTTCTCTCTTGCTCTTCAAAGGCCGTGGCGCCGGCAGAGGATCGTCCAAGAACAGAAGTTGTGGCACGTACGGAGGGTCGAAGTCATCGTCACTGGACTCTGAGCTGCAACTCGGCGTTCCCAGAGGACGGACGACCATTGTTCTTGATCTGAACAATACAGTGTGTTATTATAGAAGGAATCAGAGGCTCTTATACGCGGAAACAGGCAGAATCTACTGTTGTTTACACGAACGAGGTCACGCAAATTTATGAAACATGGCACAGAAGCACGAATGAGGCCACGCAAATCTACCATTGTCAAGTGAGACGCAGATTACGGTATGACCCGACAGAAATAGCGAATCCGAGTACGAAAACGATGACTCCGCTGATTCAACGAAAAACCTACGGCATCTATTTCTGTTTAGGCAAATCTATTTAGGCAAAGATGGTCCCCTGAAAACGGCTACTATCGTATCCAGCCCATTCAAAAACAGT
>KN170178.1:0-11266 GCA_000757755.1 Steinernema glaseri
GGGGACTTTTTCACCTGGGGACTTTTTCTCCAACAACCGTCGCTAGAGAGCACAATTGTTAACGGTTTTAGAAGGATTTTTTCGCTACAATTTACGACCGAGATTGAATTCGGGCACTTTCAATCACTTACGTGAGTCATGCTTCTCGGGACAATTACATCTTTTGGGGATATTACGATATTGTGACTGGACTCATTGAAATAGTCCCTACTCACCCGTTTCTCTTTGTCATTTCGCTTGATGTCATAGGTTTCCTCACAGGTCAGATTTGCACTCGTTGTCAGAAAGCGAGAATGATGCGTACATCTACATCATCGCTTTATTCCAAGATAATCACATGTTTGGGCTAACGCGGTATGGATAGTGAAGGGATTTGGCGCCACAAGTCCAGCGACCCAAAAACAAGAACGTCTAGACGGCTCCGCGAGTTTCATCTTTCCCATCTTCGAAATAGAAAACAGAAACCCAATTTGAGCTGACCCATGGAAACAGAGTCCTGGATTATCAGTGATTAGCGGACATATGGGCTCATGAAAGCGTACGCAAAAAACTAACAATTTTTCCGCGATCCTCGGACTATGTCGTCAACAATAAGGGTATCCGTCGCGTTCATTCCCAAGTGCAAATGCGTTCCAAGAGGATTTGAGTCCATAAGAGGCACTTTTGATGCTTTTCTGACTTGTTGATCGTTAGACTGGGCACTTCCGCGATAATCCGGACTTGGATCGACATGAAAAGGGCAGAAGTTTTGGCGCGTATATATTTTGGCCGAATATTATCTGTATTTTTGCTTTGATTTAATGTTTGGTCTTTCAGCGTTGGTTTGAAGCAGACTGACCAGGAACCAGAAATCTGGGCGCGGCACTTCAAAAAGCTTCCTGGTTTGGTTCAAAAAAATAAGGTAACATTTATAAAAATATTGTCATAACAGCAATGTAACATAAACAAAAAATATTGTCGTTTTCTTTCTTACATTTTCGGTGGTGCAACCCAACCTTACGCGAGTCTTGCTGGAAAGGCGCCAAGAAGGTTGTTTGCCGTGAGTCACGTGGCAGTCGGCGACTTCCGGCATAATTAGGTGTTTTGAAAGCAGGGAAGCAGAACGGAAATTGGAACCTAATGCGCGGATATGAAAATGGACTCCTTGGATGTGCTCATGCGTAAAAACACACATTGTAGGTGTTGGAACGCCTATTGATATGCATGGACGTGCAGTTGCGAGAAAAGTGTGGAAATCTTTCGTGATGTGAGAATGCTAAGGCTCTCCGAGCTCATCGCATCTAATCTGTTCAGAAAAAGGGATTCAAGCAGCTGAGAACACCGAACGCTAAGTCTTCAAGAGCTGCGTTCGCAAACACATCTCCTTATTGGCGTAGAGAGACGACGAAAAGGATTTCCGGAAGGATCAGCGATCAAGAAACGAAAACAATTATTGAAGTGATTCCGAGAATGGCATTCCTTTTAAACGTGACCTTTGCAAGCTAAGTGTTCTAAAAGGCGCAGAGGATTGTATTTATGGCTTCAGGAACTCCCATATGAATCTTGGCGTGGACGAAATCTAGATGAGCCCCGTAGTCGCCTTTCTCCGACTGCTCAGAAGGCGCCAAGATCTTGACAGGAATGCGATTGGTCCCAAAAAGGAGTGAGCAAATCATCACTGCCTGCGGGTAACAAAGGCTTTTTATGGACACAAAGCAACCTTACAAGGGAATCTTCCCAAGTATCTTTCGGCAGTGAAATTGAACCCTGGTGTGAATAAAAACCAATTTTACTCCCAGTACCATATGTACTCAAAGGCATGCCTAAAAACAGCAAAATGGCAGGATTGAAAATGGGAAAAGCAATGTGAAAAGAAGGATCTATACTTCTATAGTACAGTATCATGAAAACCAACTTTACTTCTTATCTGAAAGGCATCTAAAAAGGGCATACCGTCAGAAATGCAGAAACCCCAGACTTTACTCATGTGCCACGGATCGTTGTGGGATCCTCCATAAATTAAAACAAACTGTTTTTTTTGCTCACGGAACGAATACATAGGCGATGCTCTCAACGAAATGCATGGGACGCGTTCAGCTATTCGCGTAAAAGTCACTGAAATTCACTGGCATCAGGTTCTAGCCTTCCGAGATAAAACTTACATATAAAGCAGAGTAAAAATCACGACTGAAATCCTAAATTCCTTCCCGAGAAAACAAGCTTTTCACTTGCAAGCTCTGCACGCATTCGTCCTCTTCTCCTTAGCCAGAGAAGTAGACGCGAAACAAGATCAGTGCGCCTCATTGAGCAGCCCTGTTACAAGCCAACAGCGCCAGCTTAGATAACGAAAAGCAGCTCGGCAGGCAGCGGAAATGGAATTCGTTAGCAGCGAATCCACCTGCGCCGCGTACGTCACGAATATTTTAGCATTCTGCCGTCCAAGTAGGCACTGAGGAAAGCGGACGGTTCCCTGACGCAGTCAACGAAGAAGAGGAGAGCCACAAATAGCGTTTAAGTGGAACGGACACGCGCCGGCCGAGGACGACATGGGTATTAAAGTTTTATGGCGCCGTTTATAAATTGCACTTTAAATAATGCATCGCGAAAATGGGCCAAAATGGCGCGGCGACCGCCAGCGGAGCACGTAGCGCAGATTTGGTCGCCTGAGGGCAGAGTGACTAAGCGACTCATCGCCAGAGGAGGAAGTCGCCTCGACCGAAAGGCGTGAGAAATCTGGCGCGATGCTCAAGTGCACATGTTAAGCAGGGTGCTAAGACAGATGAGGGGGAAACACGACGGGGAAGTACGTGAGGGCGCTGTCCGGGAATGTGCGGAATCTTGGAACTCATTGTGAATGTGAGTGCGTGAACATTGACCACATAATGAGGAGTGTTGGACCTCCCGGGTTAATAACAACTTTTTCAAGCAAAAATGAAGAAAATAATCATCCATTTGTGTTCATTTCTTTATACTGTAAATAAAATATCTTTATTGACCTCTGCCGCTGATAATAAAACGAAAGGAATCGAAGGGATCTAATTACCCGGGTTACGGTATGTAAAAAAGTGCTTACAATCGCTGGACACAGTTGCTGCCCGGAATCTTGGAACTCATTGTGAATGTGAGTGAGTGGATATTGACCACTCTTTGAACAGTCTTTAAAATTATTTCTCACATAACGAGAAGCAGTGAATGTATGTTGCTGGACCACCACGTATCTTTCAATCTTCCTTTTAAAAAACATCCTGAGCCAACTAATTTGCCTACAATTTCGCCAAAGAGCTCTGTCCTAAGCTCTAATTGAACAAAGGAGCCAAGTCCAAAGTGTTTTGAGGCTACATCAGATCCATGATGGAATCCAGGTGATACAAATTCCACCGTCATTCCACCAGTCACTGCCTAGTCCGTCGACTCGGGCACAATCTTGGGTCGCCAAGATCGATTTGACATCTATCCGGGTTACGGTATGTGCTCGGGGCTTACAATCGCTGGATACAAAAGTTGTTGCCCTAAAGATGCCAAGCAAGGAAGGGCTGATTGGTTTTGTATTGCGGATGTGAAGCTGATAGGAAGTTCACAACCAGGTCTCTGTAGGCAGTTATCGTTTCCTCATTTCTCCTTAAACAAACGACAAAACCAATTAAGAACTGAGGGTTTCCTTAACAGAATTAGGGCTAACAGAATATTTAATTCTGGATCCGGGACGGTTCCTTGATTGCTGTCGCATTAAAGGAGATAGTCAGTGTCGTTATGGTTTTGCGAAGCGTTAGCTCATTCTTAGTCAGCTCATCTCTAATCTGACCCCAGAAGCCGAGAAGGGCCTGGCTAGTAATGTTATGAAAATATTCAGATCCTGCTCCATCACGTGACAAACAGATGATCAAATTACTGTAACGTGTTCCGTGGTTAAACTACAGCACCTAGAGCAGAGGAGTGCTTGATTTTGCCATTGTTTTAGGACAAGGAATGCTGCCTGTAAAAATACCAATATTTGAATCAACCGACCCTCTAATACCTTCCTTGTTTGGCATCTCTAGAAAGCACTGACAACATTTTCCCGCATGCGAATCAGCTGAAGAGTCGCTTAACCGGGTTAGTCACACGCCTTCTTGGAACCAAAATCCGCCTCTATGCCATAAATCACGCACTTAGTCCTTCGGTGGCTTTCACCTGCCACCAGCAACAGGTTTACCGAAATCGCTTTGCGCAATCGCACAGTTTTTTTCGGGTCACAAGACGCGCTTAAGCCGTCGCGACATCACCTCTGCTTATCGGCGTCGATCTTGTCAACCCGTTTGCCAGGAGAAGAAAGTGTTAGGCTTAGGAGATCCTCGCGCCGATGTTATCGCGACCGGTTTCCTCCTCGGAGCCATTTGCATATCCGGCCAAGGATCTGGCTATCTTGTTCTTCGTCGCGCCCTCGCCTTCTTAGGCCCTTCTGGAGGTAGGCCTCCCGAGATGACTCAAGGCTGTGGGGGCGAGATGCGCGAAAAACAAAGCCAAGGTTCCAGTGGGCATCTTGAGCGTTTCTTTTTGTTCGGGCACCGGTGAAAGGAACCGGTTCGTGACGTCGTGAACGAAGGGTTAAGAGAAAGCGCTCTTTACGGCGTCGAAACTCTCCAAACGTTATTTCGCATTTTTCGGTGAGACGCCGACGACGGCGCTCCTTCCTTTTGTAGCGGCGCTCTGTTGTTTTTAGGCGTTGGCCGGGTGCGAAAGTGCACCTCGGCGCGTGGCTGTGTAAAGTGTGCGGAAGAGGGGAGTGCCCCCTGGCTTCTTTGTTGCGTTTTGCTACTTGATAGATGCCTATTACTGAGAAGCTTCTTGTGGACTTTGTGACCGGTGGCGTGGGCGAAAAAGTGTTCTCTGCGCGTCGTTTTCGGACGTTTTAAACTTTCGGAGATCTGAACAAAGATCTGTGACCTGACCGTTACGTTCAAAAGGAGAGCGGAGCGGAACGGAATCACCATAATGCTCAGTTTTCACTTGGAACTTAGTCTTACATATTGATATATTTTGATTGTTAGGAGATCTCTGTCAGCTTGGTCAGTCATCGCTTTAAACTCCATGGTTACGATCATTCTCCATTTGCCTAAGAGCACTGACACATTTTTCCATTGCATTTGCTCAGTTTATCGTAAAAGTAGCACTGCTACCGTTATAGAACTTGTATATCGTGCGATACATATGCTGTCCTGTAATACATATGTGACACTTACGCCTACGTTGGTCTTCCAAATCGGCAGGCCACAAATATCGGTAAAGAAACTTTTAATGTCGATCCTCAATGAAAAAAGTACTCGCAACGATGATATTATTATATCTCGGCATTTAAACCATATTAACCAGTCCACGTACCAGTCCTAAGGATTGAAATTGTGAAGTAGCGACGGCTTTCATTGTGAGAATATATCTCCCGTCCACAGTCACTTTTTGATTTTATTCTTTACATAAATCGCTTGAGTTTTTGTGACCTAAAACGCTAGTAATGAAGGTTCAACGTTCCACGAATAGTTCTGAGTTCTGTAAAGTTTATGGAGTAGAACCTTTTAGAGTAGAAAAAGAGAAACCTTATGATTTCATGACACTTCTGTAGAACCTCTGTATGCATACCTGGTGATTAGTTTGTTAGGTCCGTAAACACGGGTCACTGACATTGCCGATTGCTATGGAAAAATCAGTGGAACGGAATCGGTGTTTTGGTCAATGTTGATCTCCCAGTGAACCATTGAACTTCTCTTTCAAAGTTCAAACAACGTGTAAAGTCCGCAAAAGTTCATCAAAGTATCAAAGTATCGAGTGCGTTACCCTAGTCTAACTGTGTATGCACTTCGCCAGTCTAAATAGCCCAAAAAGGCTGTTCTAATAGGCCTTCTGTGCATCTTCCACATGGAAACGAGGAATGCGAGGGTTTGCACGGTTCAGCAAGAACAAGAAGCCACGGTGTGCCGTGCACCGCGACAAACACACTCAACTCAGGACTAAACCCGTTCGGCACGGGCCCTACCCGGGCAAAACTCGCTGCAAACAGCAAATTTGCCATCTGGTTGGGTATTTCCAATTAGCGTGCCTGATTGATGGCTGTTTACCGTCTCGGCTGCACGGCTCTAAACCTAGTTTCCGAACCTCCGCCCGGCAAACGGCGAAACACGCGAGACACAACGCTGGCGACGATAAAATCTCGCGCGAACGGTTTCTGTTTCTTCGTGGGACGCAGTCGTTCTTCGCCGCTCTTTACGACGGCACCGCTCCTCGCTCCTCCTGAGGCAGCGCCGCTTCTAATCTCTTCTAACGACCCGTGGAGACGTTCGCCGCGCGACGTGGAGGACACTCGACGAGGCAGTGTTCGCTTTTGACCGGACAATCTCTCTTTTCCTCGGTTTCGTTGAACCGTGGAGAGCGGATTGTTTATTCTGTGGAACTGGCTTGTTTGAAGGCTTTTACTGTTGTGGCTGTTGTGTTCGTGTTATGCCTCTTATCGCTCTGACCAGTGATTCCGATGGGTAGGATGGGAAAGCGCCGATGGGAATTGAACCTGGGATGGCGCTTGACTGTAAACTATCGTAAAAAGTCCTATTTAGCTGTTCACAAATTTGGATTATATACCTGTAGAAATACAGAATGTCACGAGTTTGTTGAGCAACTATATTTTTCATAAAGGAAAATGTTTTAAAAATCTGGGTATTTTTTCCTACAAATAGGCGAGAAATTGTTCTATTAATAAGTGTATACGATGTACAAATTTTACTTTATGCCACCAATCCCTACAAGCGTCCATTATGCCAATCCAATAAAAGATCTATTTAGTGCTAAATGACAGAATTGGTGCTTTAAACAGGTCTTAAAATGTATTTTCTAAAAAAGCGTAGGTGAGATAGGACTTAAAATCTCCTGTTCATCAATTTGTGCGAAACGTCTTCATTATTTTCTCTAAAGAATCTCTTTATCATAAATTTATAAACATTGCACTTAAAGGGTGATGCCTACTTATTGTTAGTTTATTAACTAGCCGCTTAAGATAACATTCGTTATTTTAAGTACAATTTTGTTCTAATTCATTTAAATTGCATCTGTTCTTCTCTGTTTTTAATGGCTTTTAGCATGATTCCTTAGACGATTAGTGTGAACCTGCCAGTAAAAAAAGATAAAAGAAAAACCAAGGAAGTGCTCCTCGCTTTTTAAAAGTCCGTTCCGCAGATGCCAGCCAATAAACTCATCAGTTCTGTTTTGTGTTCGACAAACAAATGAGAAAACGAGTTGTCCAAAGAAACCGAAAGCGACGTGCGTCACCCCAGGCATCACCACGGACAGAGAACACCTTCTTAGTCATTTCACCTTGGGCCGTCAGCCTTGTCAGCTCAAGTTTTCGTCAACCCCATACCGAGGGTTCGACCACCCGTTCCCCTCGTGCTAGGAGCTCTGTATGCCCCCTTCTGGCTTCGATTGGCTTTCCTTCTTTCCGCGACCGATCCATCACCAGCGGAGTGTCGGAGCCAGTTCGCTCCGTGTTCGCGATCTCAGCTAATTATACAGCGAAATCGAAAGTGTCCAAAAAATAGGCGTTCGAAACGCTCTCCCGCGCACTCCACCTATCACTTCGTACCGACCGAATTGGCGACGTTCCTGGAGCGCTTTCGTGAAACAAAGCGCGCTCGCGTCTTCCAGTTTCGTCGCCGCAGTTCCGCGAGTTTTGCAACTGTGCACCCTCTTCTTCAGAGTCCAATGCGACTGTTTCTGCTCTCCGCCGCCCTTCTCGGAGCCGTGGTCGCATGGCCCGACGGCGCGCCTTGCGTCCACGCCGCCTACGAGAGCATGAACCCTCTGGAGGCGGTCGAGCACCAGGGCGGCCTGCAGCTCACCGTGCCGCCCTACACCATCGAGCTGGAGCAGAAGTGCTACTGGAAGAGCCAGCCCATCGGAAGTGAGTGGAGTGAGGAGGAGGAGGCGACTAGTGTGGCGTTGTTTCAGTCGTGTTGAAAGGTAATACGACAAGGGACAAGTTCAAGGGATTCGTCATACAGCCGATCGTCTATCAAGGAGCTCGTGCTGGGAGGAGGTAAGCTTGCACGGTAGAAACCACTATAGAACGCGAAGTTTATGATTCCCACAAATTTTTGTATTGAGGCCGTAAAATCCTTAAAATCGATAGCTTAATTAATTTATAGGAAAAGCAGATCTTACTCCGTAAGTATATCGTGAAAATTCTATGAAATAAGCAAATTTATGACTTAGAACTCATCTAGTATTTGTGACGTATTTGGACAGGGCAATAATCCCCGATATTGGACGATTGAACGGTAAAATCCTTAAAATCGTAAGCTTAATTAACTTATATAACTTACAGGAATAGTAATTTCTCAGAATAGTATCTATCTCAGAAATTGAAAGCTTAGTTAATTCATATGAAAAGCAGGTCTTAGTTCATAAGTGTATCGTGAAAAATCTAAGAAATAAGCAGGTTTATGCCTTAAGGCCGTGCCACCCGGAAACGGCCCCACCTGTGGCGGTACACTCACCACCAAAAGCACCTAGTATTTGTACTGTAATTTCACAGGGCAATGACCCCTGTAGATCAGAATCGATCTCTAGGACCCCTGTAGATCAGAATCGATCTCTAAGAACCCTTTTCTGAGCCGAATGATCTCCGTCTTCCGAGCTCGTCCTTCCCAGAGTCCCACGAGGAACAGTACAGTAGGAACAGTATCTCTCAGAACAGTATTTATCTCAGAAATCGAAAGCTTAGTTAACTCATAGGAAGAGCAGGTCTTAGTTCATAAGTGTATCATGAAAAATCTAGGAAATAAGCAGTTCTATGCCTTAGGACTGCGCCATCTGCAAACGGCCTCACCTGTAGCGGTAAACTGACCGCCAAAAACACCTATTATTTTTAGTATATTTGGACATTTTTGCTGTAGAGCTCTTCCCTAATAATCGATTCCCCAATCCACTCTCCAGTAGACCAGAATCGATTTCTAAGAACCCTTTTCTGAGCCGAATGATCTCCGTCTTCAGAGCTCGTCCTTCCCAGAGTCCAACGAGGAAGTAGAGTCGCGCCGGGTGTGCCCAACCACGCGTGCTAACCCGACCACTTGCAGAATCGGACAATTCCTGCGCCTCGACGACAACGGCTCGTGGCAGCAGCAGTGCTTCCGTCTGAAGGACTCGGTGACGCACTCTCACCAGGAGAACAAGAAGAAGCTGCGACTCTGGTGGAAGAACGACGACGACGACTCGGTGTTCGTCCAATTTGTGTAAGTGACTCCGACGGTCGAAGGTCGCGCGGATTGCGCGAAACCGGTTTGCGCTGTAACGTCTATCCGCCGGACGTCGAAGATAGCGGAGATAGGCACTACTGGGGGTCGGAACCGGAAGTCCTGGGAGGGTTTTCGAAAATGAGGGGACGAACCTAACTCTGGGCTATATTTATGGACAGTTTCTTCTAATTCCTTGGCCGAATCTTGGAGTTCCTAACAACAAGCTCATCAGTGTGCTATAATAATTAAAAAATCTATTATTTAAAGCATATAAAACATGTGCATATGAAAAAAACGTCCAGATTTTGTCTTCCATGTTTACCCTTAAAGCCCAGCCCGGCCCAGTTTAAAAGGCAATTTATAAATAAATATGCACCCTCCGGAAATATGCGCCTAAATATGCGCCTATACATAAATGTACGTCCTAAAGGAGTGCGTAAATTTAGATAGGATAAACAGCATGAATACACTACAATTAGAAAGCACTACAATTACTACACCATTGCAGTGCCACCGTTGTAAAAGCACAAAAGATCTTCTGGGTCCGCTCGGTCGTCTCGGAACCTCTCCCTCCTTGCCGTGTCCAGCGCACAATGACCGGCTTCGTCGCCGCGCACATCACTCCCCCTCCGGCCGTCAAGCAGTTCAAGATGGACACGTGGCGTCAGTTCAACCTCCAAGCGTCCGCCAAGCGTTCCATCGAGGGATTCGCGCCCGAAAACGTGGACGAAGGCCGCATTCAGGACATTCAGTTCGCGACGAGACCCGTGCCGACCACTCCCTCGCCCCTTCCCCCTCCCCCGGTTGTCGTGACGAGACCCGTGCCCGTTCCCGTGGCGGCGGGGCAGCCTGTTGCGCAGCCTGTGATGCAACCCAAAATCCACGTCGTGGACCATGATGTCATCAGCCAGCCGACGCCTCCCCCGACCACCTCGATTCCTTCCGTGCAGAGACAGAAGCTCACCAGGATCATCCCTATGCCCCACATGATCTCCAACAAGCGTAAGAAGAAGGGAGAATCCTCATCAAGAACTCATATTTCAGCGCATCTCCTAACCACTCCACAGCCAATCCTCCGCCCTGAACCTATCGTGTACGTCCTCAAATTCTAAACCTTTCCCTACTTCCTATCTTCTTCAGAGTCCAGCAACAGTTCGTTCCCCAACAGCAACACTTTGTCCCACAGCAACAACAGCAATTTATCCCTCAACAGCAGCAGTTCGCTCCTCAGCCCTTCCAACAGGCAAGGACGCCGTTCCAGGCCCCCAGGATGGTCGCCAGACCGCAAGTTAATCGTAAGCTATCTCCTTCCCTTTTCCTTCGCTTCAGGAGCCCGTTTCAGAGTGTTTTGACATGGAGTCGCCGGCGAACTGTTTCATGTGGGCGCAGCGCTGCGGCGACAATGCATACGTCCAGCGGTTCTGCAGAAGAGCGTGTCGGTTTTGCTAAGACCTGACTGCCATGTGTCCCCTTTCCCCTCCCCCGAATGTACCAAACGGATTGAAAAGTTTAAATAAATGCGTCTAGTGTGTTACTCTCTGATCTAAAGATGGAGCAGAGACGTTAAAGCATCCTTAAGGGGAGAAGAAGTTGTACGATGCGTGTTTTCTAAGGGTTCAATTGGGATCCGGACACTTCGTCACAAGTTAATTTTACACATTAGAAATATTTATTTAGCACACACACAACAAATTATTTACCGCAATCTTTGTTGCAAAAGTTATTATTAGGAGGAGGCTTCCCCTCCCAATTTAGGGGTCATGATGACCGTTAACGGAGGAGGCCGAGAAGACCTTCGCCGGAGCGTGAATCTCCGTTAGATTCAGCAGACTCGGCACTTTCACGGCATTCTCCAAGGACGCAGTCGAGTCCTAGTTCGCAGACAATGCCTTGGCCTGAAAATAGTGTTCTTTAAATGACTCGATCCTAGCGCAATACATAGAACATCTTCGACGATATCCTCCACTGACTCCCCTAGAAGATCTTCGACAATATCGGAAGACACAGTGGTAACATGAAGCAGGACGAAGATC
>KN170178.1:17212-28871 GCA_000757755.1 Steinernema glaseri
AAGGAGCTCCTTGTTGAAAGCCTAATAGATGAGATAAAGTTATCGCCAGTCAATTAGCGATATAGAACAACATTTTCCGAGATTAGGTCGCTATCTTTGCGTCATCGCGACGCGAAAATAAGAGCCCTCCGGTGACCCACATCCTAGGACGCATTTCAAGGTCGCACGAGGTGATGATCGTCGGGAATCAATTAATTTGCGGTTCTCACCACACAGTTTCAACCCGTCCGGCCATGCATGTCCCCCACAAGAGGTCGCTCGCCGACCGCGTTTTCTTCAAAATCGGTTTTTTGGTTTGCATTTGCGCCGTGTTTCCCTCTCTTAAGGCGCGCTTTAGATAGGCTCCTATCCGGGAAGCGTCATCCTCGCCTTTACGTTGACCACCGTCATCTGCAGTCTTGGACTGCTCGACTTCGGAGAGCTTAATGACATCGAGGAGCAGTTCACCCCTCTGGACAGTCCTTCCTGGAAGGAGAAGCATGTCTTCGACGAGTTTATTAGGTAGGCGCGTCGAGATAACATGGCTGAGTGGAGTGGACTTCCAGTCGTGAAGGAGAACCCTACGGAAGCAAAGTGTTCGTGCAGGCGAGGGATGGGGGGACGCTCCTTAGAACGGCGCAGGCCGAAGCCCTCGTGGACCTGATCGCCTTCCTGGAGCACAACGTCACCGTGGACGGCCTCGGCTACCGGCAGCTGTGCACGAGCGGGTGCAACTCCAACGACCTGGTGACGTTCATCTTCACGAGTCTCACGCGGAACGTCTCCGCCCAGGCGCTCGTCGACCCCAAGAAGCCGGACCCGAACGTGCGCCTCACCTACCCGACGATGAAGCTCTTGGACAACGTCATCTACGTCGGCGACAAGTTCTTCGGCGTCGACACCACCAAGTCCAAGGTGGGTCGGTTGAACGACATTAGGGACCCGCTGACCTCCATATGTTTCTTCGTAAATTGATTTAATGCAGTCAATGGGTTCAGCCTTGAAAATTCATTATGAGCACAAGGAGCGATGGTTATCTTAATTTTCATGTCTGTAGATCTCTGAAAAGCAATTACATCGTTAAGAGCGGCTAATGCAACGAGTATATGTAAAAACATCCCAAGGTAAAAACATTCCAAAGGACAAAACGACTCTAAATGGGTGCGTTTCTAATATATAATTCGTTTCTAATTCTGATTCGTTTCTAATTAATTTCTAATTTGTTAGATCGGTCGCTATGAGTTGCGCATTTAGCAGAAGGCTGGATAAATGGGGCTCAAAAATGGGGATGGTTAAATTGGGGAAATCACTAATAACTCATTATGAGTAAAAGGTGCGATGGTTATCTTAATCAATTTTTATGCACGAGGAACTCTGTAGAGCCCTGAAAGGAGATTGCACCATCGTTAGGAGCTGGTTATGTAACCCTTGATGATGTTGCAGATAGTTAACTTTTGGTGCAAACAAACTGCTGTATCTTTTTCTTAACTTCTGTAAGAGTTAGGGTCTTTTTATTTTTGTCTTCTTGTTATATATCGTCCTGCGATGCCTCAACGCATTGTTGATCTCAAGTCTCTAGTTACTGAACCCTACTTAATTCCATTTCCAGCATCTCAGAGCTATCCAACTTCTTTAGTCCCGAAACGATCGTGGCGGGATCATCAATAGTGTGAAGCTCGTCGAAGTGGGCTTCCAGACGTTCCTCAAGAACGCAACTCACAAGGCGCTTCTGGAACGATGGGACGCAAAGCTCTGGGAAGCGGTGCAAGAAGTGAACCACAAAGAGTCGCTACTAGAAATCGTCTTCATCAACCAGGCGATGATCGCCAATGAAGTCCGTCGGACGGGTCTCAGCGCGACGCCTTATCTCATTGCTTGTATGGTCATGTTCGCCGTCTTCAGTCTCGTCACCACTTCCCAGTAGGTATCCCTTGAATCCCCTCTTACATGACCCTTTTCAGTCCCGAGGAGAACCATCCACTGGCTATCATTGTTGGAGTCATACTCCCTATCTTCGGAATAACCTCTTCCTTCGGGGTGCTAATTGGAGCCTTTGGCCTAGCCTACCAGCCTATCGTCACAGTATCCATCTTCTTGGTGCTTACCGTAGGCATCGACGACATGTTCCTGATCATGGCCGCGTGGAGATCGACTGACTCAAAGCTACAATTAAATGAGTAAAGATACGGTACTGGCTCTGGCAGCTTGACAGAGCCTTTTCAGGCGACTCGGAGAGACACTGATCGAGGCGGGACCTTCCATCACCCTAACAACCCTGACCAACGTTTTGTCTTTTGGCATTGGCGCCTTCACTTCCACGCCAGCTATTCAAGTGTTCTCCATCTACACTACCGTAGCGATAGGAGTCGCATTTTTTTATCAGGTTAGTCCCGGCACCGAGAGAGAAGAGCGAAAAAAAGCAAAAGAAAAAAAAAGAAAAACAGCGAAAAGCAAAAACAGCGAAAAATTAAAATTAAATTAAAAGCCAAAACTCTGTAACCAAAACATCAGGACTATGCGTAAGCCTAAGCCGAGCGTAATTCCGAAGCTGGAAGAGACTCATTTACGGTAGAATTACTCGCAGATCAAATATTTTAATTAAAAAATAAATTCTTATTTTTCGCTCTTTTGCCCGGGCGCGGTTAATCCCCTTGCCCCCATTCCCACTGACTCTACAATATCTTCTATGTTCAGGTCTTCCTCTTCAGCGCGCTGCTCACCATCGCTCCAAAACGCCTAGCCTGCAGAGGCCCAAAGGTCCTATACAGAGTTCGCAACTTCTACCACAGCTTTGTAGGTTGCAGAGCAGAGATTAATCCGTCTCTGCTCCTGCTTATAAAATTGAAAAACAAAGAAGATTTAGGTGAGCGGACTGTCGAAGATGCTAGCCTCCCGGAAAGCGCCCATTCCCGCGCTGACCTTCTTCATCCTGTACAGCTGGGTGATTTACGACGGGTCGTCAAAGATGGAAGTGGAGATGAAGGCGGACAAAGTGTTCCTGGCCGACTCGCCAGTGGTGGCCTTCATGCAGATGGAGAAGAAGTACTTGGAGAATGAAGCGGATAAGGTCTTCGTAGTCGTCCAGAATCCTGGAAACCTTTCGGATAGCACGAGGAGAAGCAGATTCATGGAGTTCGTGCACGAGTTGGAGGAACTTGACGAGAGCAGTATAGGGTTCCAGTCAACCTCGCTGGTCCTGCGTGCCTATAAGCACTACATCGGCTACAACATGGTCGACAAAGCCGTAAGAACCATCCCATCTGACACTGTTTAACTCATGGCTTCAGGTCACTGGATTCTTAGGCCATCAAGAAGAGCCCTTCACATACAAACTGATGACCGCCTTCTTGGAAGAGAACCCCAGCTGGCGTGCGGCGATCCACATCAACGAGTCAGCGTGCGCCGTGGACCACCCACGTTGCATCCAGGAGTTCCTGTTCACGACGGCCTTCCGAGGCTCGTCGAACATGAGCGAACGAGCGGAGCGTTTGGCCAAGTGGCGCTTCTTGAGCGCCGAGTATGCCGACTTCAACATCACCACTTATAACGGTCGGAACTACCTCTGCGACCAACTTACTACAGTAGGGTCCATAGCTGTGGCTACTGTACTCAGCACATTGGTTTGTCTCACTGTCATTTGCATCTTCTTCATCGGAGAACTGGGCTCGGTGGTCTCCGCGCTCATCACAGTTCTGTCCATCAACGCCGGAGTTTTCGCCATCATGCCGCTCTCAGGTAGGGTTTGACCCTTTCAACATAAGAAGCTTGCACAGAGAACGTCTATTTTGCTCAGATCATGTGTAAAAAGATCACAATCAAAGGTTCATATCTAAAAACAGCGGAGACCAGTGATGTCGATCCATATTTAAAAACATTATTTTACGTGGCGATCGGTCGTGCTGGTAACCATTACCATAACCGAAAAATTTTCGTTTTCATTAAACCATGGATTACGGTCAGAATAAGAGTTGGGATCTCGGAAAAAGAAGTCGACCTCGTTTCCAGTCCGAGTCCTTATCGAGGCGGAGATGTTCAGAACTCGAGTCCGAGTCCAAATCAAATCATGTTTGCTGGATGTCTCGATGACATTTCTAATTGTGGTCTTTTTACCAATAACGATCTGCTTACTGATGATTTCAGGCATAAACCTCGACGCTGTGGCTCTATCGGGTCTTCTGATGGCGGTCGGCTTCAGTGTGGACTACACCGCCCACATCAGCTACCACTTCGCCAAGTTTTCGCGCTACGACTACCCCGAGAGGATCCGCCTAACGCTCCTCTCGGTCGGCTGGCCCTCAGGAGAAGCGTGCCTGACCACCTCTATCGCCTCACTGATCCTCATGTGCCATCGCAGTCAACTCATCGACACGTTCGCAAAAACGGTTCTTATTGTGATTCTGCTCGGATTCATCCACGCGATATTCCTACTTCCGGTGCTACTCATCTCCATGAGCAGGTGCGTCACAGGACTCCGAGGGCCAAATACACCTGTTGCTTTCAGATTTGTGAATTTCATGAAGAAGACCCTGAGAGTGGGTAAAACGGCGCCGAAGGAGGTGGAGGAGAAGAAGGGCCATTGCGTCGTTCCTCTAGCCGCCTAAGTGTTAGTTGTTGCGAATGTTAATGCGGGTAACGACTAATAAAAGAAACAGTGATGCAGTGTTTGTATATGGGAGCCTTTTGGGAGGAGAGAGAACTTTACAGGAAGGGAGTGAGACAAGAAAGACTGATGTGTCGCCATTCTAGCAATTTGAAATGAAGCTTTAGGATATGGAGGAAGAAATTTCGGAGGGAAATACGAGGCTCGTTTTAATTCGAAGACAAAGCTTGTTAATACAGGGTGACCCATAAGTATTGAAAAGCGTCAGAATTTTGTTTTTTTAACCATATTTTTAACCTTTAGCTTTCCACAATTCTCCGCACTCTTTTGTCCTAGAATTACTATTGTTCTCTGCGATTACATCTGCATCTTGAAGGTAGAATGGTTTCAAAAGAAGAGCATTCTTCAAAATTCGGATGTTGCGAACAAAACTACGGTAGGAGTACTGTAAATCGCGGAATCAACGATATCTGCGTTTATGAGGTTCATCAGGAAAAAATGACGTGACAAAACTTGTTAATATTGTATCAGATGTGTCATTCCGTCCTAGTCTTCCTATGCTTGGAAGTAGCTCACGGGTCAATCTGCGGATAGCGGGAATACGTTCTTCTCCTGATGAGTCATCGTCGGAGCTCGGCAGCAGAACTTGAACTAGGTTGTCGCTTATGATATTCTCGTTTCTCATGACCACGGCGATGCTCTTGTCATTGACCGATGAGCGCTGAGAAGTTGACCGTTCGGTAAGTTTATCATCTCGAGAGCTTTTAGTAAAGTGTCGGAAACGAATAACCAATCCAACACTCTCTTTCCCATTGGAAAGTTCCGAGAACCGCTCATCACGTGAGTGTTCGTGGAAGAATAAAACCTGATATATCCTAGTACACTGACTTGAAACGCTTGAAACGTGATTTAACGGTTGTCACATTTGTCTTAAAGAACAATGCAACCGTTCTAGAGAAAACGACGTACTAGCGGCTGAGGTGTAATCCTGATCCTTCTACTTTTTCAGCCGGCTCCATTTTGCATTTCAAGGTGATTGTCACTTTTTCATGGAGTTTCGGCCTCCGAAGAGGCCTCGTCAAGGCGAGTTAGAAGATTGATATAAGAGCGTTGTCTTTTTCTCATCCAATGTCAGCCTCATTTGGTACGCCATTAGCGAACGACAGAGCGAACGCCGTGAACTAGGCGATAAGATCTGTTTATCTATTCAGAGGCCTTTTCCGGCTACATATACGTATTGACCCCTTGTCAAACTGAACACCTCGTTCTATGCCTTTATGATGCACTCTTCTAGCAACTCCATGGGAAAAATATGGGGATCTTCTGTATAATATATTTATAATCTTCTGTGTCTTCTGTATAATATAGGTATCGGCTACATATAGGTATCAGCTAGTTATTTGTCGAATGAGGCTGTGCAACTCGTTCTATGCCTTTACTCTATAACTTAGTTTTGAGGGGAAAAAGGAGGTGACCCCCCCACTAGCCTCTCTAACCTATCGCGTAAAAAGGGAAATCGGTTTTTCTTGTGTCTTCTTTCATCGTTCACCGAAACATTCCTGTTCCACAGATCATACGCGTCCTTCCTTTGTGCTCGCCTTCTGCCACAATTCCGTTCCTCCCAGAACATCGCTTGACTGATTGTGAGCAAGAAAACCGCGTAGTGCATTTTATCTCAGCGCTTCTCCATTCAGTCCCGTCAATTAACACCCCAAGACGAGAGTCTTGTCAGCCGCGAACTTGATTTTCCGGAACCCGTTTGCAACTTCCCAACCCACAATAAGGCTGGAATACCGCCAATTCATAATCCGTCCAGTCCACCAGCGGCTGACCCAAATAGTCTCTCCCGACTCCGCTCACGCTTTGTTTCAGCCTCCATGAAGGGCGACAATGAGCGGCGCCACACGCTCGCCGACCGCATCTTCTTCGAGACCGGATTTCTAGTTGGTTTTTTGATTCCCGCGTCATGTTGCAATTTGTCGCCGTTCCTTAGATCGGATCGCATCCTGTTTGGGTCATCGCGGCGTTCGTCCTCATTACTGTAACCTGTAGTGTCGGCCTCTTGAACTTCGGAGAGCT
The DNA here is from genome assembly GCA_000757755.1 of Steinernema glaseri. NCBI lineage: Eukaryota > Metazoa > Nematoda > Chromadorea > Rhabditida > Steinernematidae > Steinernema > Steinernema glaseri. The sequence continues at coordinate 23,871 of KN170178.1, forward strand.
TAATGACATCGAGGAGCAGTTTACGCCTCTGGACAGTCCTTCCTGGAACGAGAAACGAGTCTTCGATGAATTCAATCGGTAAGCTTCCAGTCCCCAAGGGTCATTACGGTAGATACAAAGGTCTTGTCATCAAATTTCATTTTTTTGCCTTTGTACCTTGTAAAGTCCGGATTTTTAAAAATTTCCTCCGTTTTAAGTCGTGAAGGAGAACCCTACGGGAGCAAAGTGTTCGTGCAGGCGAGGGATGGGGGGACGCTCCTTAGAACGGCGCAGGCCGAAGCCCTCGTGGACCTGATCGCCTTCCTGGAGCACAACGTCACCGTGGACGGCCTCGGCTACCGGCAGCTGTGCACGAGCGGGTGCAACTCCAACGACCTGGTGACGTTCATCTTCACGAGTCTCACGCGGAACGTCTCCGCCCAGGCGCTCGTCGACCCCAAGAAGCCGGACCCGAACGTGCGCCTCACCTACCCGACGATGAAGCTCTTGGACAACGTCATCTACGTCGGCGACAAGTTCTTCGGCGTTGACACCACCAAGTCCAAGGTGGGTCGTTAGATGGCATAAATTGGGAAAATCACTAATAACAATCTTTTCAAAAGGGCAAAAATTGGTATAAAAAATCACTTTCTTTAAAAAATCACTTAAAAAAATCACTAATTGGATAGGCATCTGAAAGTTGTGGGAGGCTTGATATCTATAGTTGATCCTTTGGAGCACCCAGTCCATTAGATGGTTTAAATCACTTACCCTAGGCATTCTCAAGCTTACTCATACAGTAAACAGAAACTCGTCAAAATCTTCTTGTGAGGGTCAAAAATCGCTTCATTCAAATTGGTAAGGCATCTAGAAGCTGTGGGAGGCTTGAACGTTTCTGTTATCTATCACGGAAATAATAATTCAATGATAATGACTCCATTTACGATCTTAGATTAACTATGTCGCACTGAAACGTCCGCATACGTTGTTGATCTCAAAACTTGAATCGTTCCATATACGCCACGAGCATTCCTGCTTCTAATTGCCGTCACTAATGACTGATCACCTTCTTTAGTCCCGAAACGATCGTGGCGGGATCATTAACAATGTGAAGCTGGTGGAAGTGGGCTTCCAGTCGTTCCTCAAAAACGCAACTCACAAAGCGCTTCTGGAACGATGGGACGCGAAGCTCTGGGAAGCGGTGCAGGAGGTGAACAGATCCTCGACGCTTCTTCAGATCGTCTTCATCAACCAGGCAATGATCGCCAATGAAGTCCGTCGGACGGGTCTCAGCGCGATGCCTTACCTCGTCGCCTGCATGGTCATGTTCGTTGTGCTGTGCCTGATAACAACTTCTCAGTAAGTTCTGTCCAAAGTGACCTTGCCTACTTCTTCAGTCCTGAAGAGAACCACCCCTTGGCGGTCGTCATTGGCGTCATCACTCCGATTTTTGGAATCGCCACCGCTTTTGGCATCCTCATCGGAGCCTTTGGCCTGGCCTATCAGCCCATAGTTACCGTATCCGTTTTCCTCGTGCTTACGGTGGGGATTGATGACATGTTTCTGATCATGGCCGCGTGGAGATCGACCGACTCGAAGTTGAAGACCAACGAGTAGGTGCATCCCTGACATTTTCTAAGCAAATAATTATTCCTTAGACGTCTTGGAGAGACCCTCATCGAGGCGGGACCCTCCATCTGCCTCTCCACGCTAACCAACGTTCTTTCCTTCGCCATCGGAGGCTTGACTTCCACACCGGCTATTAAAGTGTTCTCTATCTACACTACCGTAGCCATCGCTGTCGCGTTCTTCTACCAAGTAGGCCCCGATGCCATCGCTTAACTAGTCCCTTCTCTAGGTCTTCATTTTCGGCGCCCTTCTCGCGCTCTCCCCCAAGAAGCTCTCCTGCAAGGGCCCTAACTTCCTTCGAATGGTGAAGACGTCTTATCAGTGCTATGTTTGTTCAAAATACAGTCGCACATATTTGACTTTGATGCTTAGGTGAAGAAGCTATCGAATGGACTGGCCTCTGGGAAAGCTCAAATCGCCGCCTTGTTGTTTTTCATCGTTTACAGCTACGTGATCTACGTTGGGTCATCGAAGATGGAAGTTGAGATGAAGCCAGACAAGGTGTTCCTTTCCGATTCTCCTGTACTTACGTTCTTTAACATGGAGAAGAAATATTTGAACAATGAAGCTGACAAGGTGAGCTCCTTTCCCTGTCAGTGGTGAGAGGGGGGTACCCAAGAAGTGATCGAACCGGATAAGCCAAATTTCCTACTACTTCCTATTCAATGAATTCTAATTATATAGGACCTAAAAAGAGCCCAAAAAGTTAAATATTGGATTTTCGTTCCTCTATATCCCTACCACTGCTTGCTTCAGGTTTTTGTGGTCGCTTAAAACCTCTTCGAAAGAACTCTTCAAGTTGTAATCCAAATTTTCTAATATTTCCTTCTAGATATGTACTATCTAAATACAGTCTAAAAAGTTGAATATTGGATATGTCCCTACCACAACTTACTTCAGGTGTTCGTGGTGGTTCAAAACCCAGGCAACTTCACTAACCCAAGACGGCGCGACGAGTTTCTCGGCTTTGTGCAAGACATTGAGAACCTCGACGACTCAAGCATCGGCTTCCAATCGACGTCGCTGATTCTCATAAAATACATGCAGTACTTGGAGATCCACATGTTCGAAAACAAGGTTTCCGGCTTCCAAAAGCACCGCAGTGAGCAGTTCTCCTACAAGATGCTCCCCAGGTTCCTCGAGGAGAACTCGGGATGGCGTGCGGCGATCCACATAAACGAGTCAGAGTGCGCCGTGGACCACCCACGTTGCATCCAGGAGTTTCTGTTCACAACGGCCTTCCGAGGCTCGTCGAACGTGAGCGAACGAGCGGAGCGTTTGGCCAAGTGGCGCTTCTTGAGTGCTGAGTATGCCGACTTCAACATCACCACTTATAATGGCTACAACTACCTCTGCGACCAGCTCACTACAGTAGGGTCCATAGCCGTGGCTACCGTACTCACCACGTTGGTGTGCTTGGCCGTTATCTGCATCATGTTCATCGGGGAGGCAGGGTCGATCCTGTCCGCTCTGCTTACCGTATTCTCTATTAATGCGGGAGTTTTCTCCATTATGGCTCTAATTGGTATGCCTTACACTGGTGCAAGACGCCTGGACTCTCTAATACGCTTCGTTTAATCTCACAGAATCTTCAGAATCCTTCCAAGCATGTACTTACCTTCGATTTCAGGCATAAACCTCGACGCCGTGGCCCTCTCAGGTCTTCTGATGGCGGTCGGCTTCAGTGTGGACTACACCGCGCACATCAGCTACCACTTCGCCAAGTTTTCGCGCCACGACTACGCCGAGAGGATCCGCCTAACTCTCCTCTCGGTCGGCTGGCCCTCAGGCGAAGCGTGCCTGACCACATCGGCAGCCTCTCTCATTCTAATGCTGAATAATAGTCAACTCATCGACACCTTCGCGAAGATCGTCCTAATCGTCATTTTGCTAGGATTCATCCACGCGATATTTCTTCTTCCGGTGCTTCTTATTACGGTCAATAGGATAGTGGAATTTATAGTGGGTGGGAAGGAGAAACCAAAGGATATAGTAGTGAAAAGTTAATGCTAGAAAATATTTGTTTTTTGTTTATTTATGTCCTCACCATGATGTACGACGATCTCTTCTTGTCTTGAATGAAGAATACTCAAATTCTGTGCTCGTTGGTCACTCCCAATATCACAACAGCGAATCATAGTCATGTATTCAGATGATATCGCCATCCTTAAGTATTAGCAATTCAGAGGTCATTCCTTTTCCTTCTGACTAATCTATTTATTTTCCAAGAGCAGCTACTTAAAAAGGCAGTTAAAAGAAAGTGAAGCCTTCCATTCAACATTTTCCACAAGTCTTCGGACACTGAATCGCCATTATCTGGCGGTAACGCTCATGGTCACACAGATGCTTCCTGCTAGGACAGTCCGAAGTACGCCCAGGGGCGTGCATATCCTCGCACTTTCTGGTCTCCGTGGTGGATCCCTTGATCTGCCCAGGGCATCTCCCACAAGTCTTTGGGCATTGTTCAGTCATCAGATCGTAGTAGAGCTTGTCTTCGCAAAGGTGTTTCTTCTGAGGACAATCAGAGGCACGGCCTGGGGCGTGAAGGTCTTTGCAGACGATGCTTGAAGGAGTGGAGGCGACCGATTTCACTGTAAAAGAACTCATAGGAGTTACCAAGTAGGAGTTACCAGTAGTGGTGACAGCTGGGACACATTCCCCTTTTATTAGGTCACAGATGTGTCCTGGATGCTGGCAAGTGGGCGCTTCTTTGCCGCAGAGTTCGGGCAGCGGCGCCTGGGCGAATACAGTCGAGGCGAGAAGAAGGACGAGGATGGTGAAAGCCATTGTAAGTGATGTTCTTCATGGGTGTGGGCTCTGTTTATAGCTGTGAGAGAGACGCATCTGAGCAAACGATTCTTTGTTGTATTTAGGTTTTTTATGAAAGGGTGTCTACTTGACAGGTGTTTAAAATGGGACGTCATTGATGGGTCTAGGACGACACTTCATCAGAAGACACCTCATCACGTTTTTTATCACAATTTTCACGAGCCATTTCACTAGATTTGAATGCGTCTAGTGAAATCTAGTGAAATTCTCGTAAAATCAACTTGTGATGAAAAACGCGATGAACTGTCCAGTGAAGTGTCCGGATCCCTTAGAAGTCGGGTCTCTCCAGGTCCTGGATGTGCTTCTTCAGATTCTGAGACGCGGCCTCCACCATCTTGGCAGTCGGCGTTGCGGTCCTCCTAGTCCCAGAGACGGTCGATCAGCTTCGACGAGCTTTCTCTTTGCGGGCGAGGTTCTCGCGGGCCTCAATATGAGGAGTGGTGGCATGTGTGGTGGTCTTCTGAGAGCTAGCTGGGGAGTATGGTGGTGTTATTGCAGTTGCCTTGTGTGAAGTCGAAGGATGAAAGGTGGAAGGAAGCATCGTTTGGACGCCCCCACGTCCGA
>KN170180.1:8546-19352 GCA_000757755.1 Steinernema glaseri
ACTTAACAGAGATACAAACCCACTGTATTAAAATTTCTGACGTTCTCTGTTACCTCTTCATTCAGAGTAATCCCGGGCCAAAAGAAAGTTTTCGTGCATCGACCCCATATTTAATTAATGCACGCCAATAGTTCCTCATAGAAAATTATTTATTCTTTCCCGGTCGTAATTTTTGTTGTTTTCTTAGTCAATAAGGCAATGTCCAGCAGTTCCCCATCAAATCCCCGGCTCTCGGCCAACTTCGCCTTTCGTAATATATGAAATGCAAAATAAGCTAATTAAAATGGGCTCGGCGCGTCTAATCAGGCGCACACGCGACCAGCAGAAACTCTTAGCGGAAGCTGCAGCAGCCGTCGCATGTGACCCATGAACATCTCAATTATTCGACGCGCATTTCGCCTAATGATCTGCAAGCCGGTCGTTTTGCGCCCGCGCACCATTTCGGCCTCTCCTCATTTCGGACGCATGGAATACGAAATAGGTCCTGATACAAAGTCGGACGAAACTCGGCACGTCGTGAGTGCCCCGAAATTTTACTGATAGCATGGGTACTGTCCAATGGAAACATTGATTGACCACAGAGAAGAATGTGTCCTTTGTGTTAACTGAGGTGTAGTAGCTGCGTCGTCTGCTTCAGATGACAAATGAGCGGTGGACGAGTCGGCCGTGGAAAGCACAACATTGACAAAGCAACGCAAATAATGTGAGCATGCGATGCAATCAGGAATCGAACGGAAGAGACGCCCGCGTCAATGACGACGCGTTTTTGTAGATCCCAAATGGGCATAAATCAATCATGTATTATTTGATTATCGCTAAAGATACTCAGTAAATGGAATTTTTAGGGCCTTTTAACACAGCACATGAATTTTAAGATTTTAAAATTGTAACGGACAAAGAAATAATATGAGAATTGTTTTGCAGTCGAACTGAGTTAAAAACCAATAAAACCAATAAAACACATTAGTAAAATAACAACAATATAATATGACACTGAATGTGGTAAAAGACTTGGGATACTGCCCAAAGACCACCGATCTATAAACTTCTGGAAATAATAATTTTGTTTAAGTACACTGAAGACTCAATTTCAGACAAACAGCTGATCAGAAAGCAAGCAGACCATTAAAAAATCGCTTCTGCTTTTTGTCTCCTACATATGTCGATCAAAAAAATCCTTTCTAGCTGCCGATCGGCTTCTTCACATTTATCCCGACATTTCCAGTATACTAAATATAAATCGATTGACACGAATGATTGTACGACTTTTTGAGCCCTCGAACAAAGAACAATTGGACTGTGCCGTTGACGAGCTGTCACAGCTCTGATATCTCGCCTACATGTCTCACTGATCGATCACCCCTAAACACTCAGTTGATACTCATCAAATCGTCATGTAAAAAAGATTCCGCTAGCTCGTTGAATTTCCGAAACTGATTGATTTGCGTGCGTTACCGATTTGACAGCAAAACGAGGAAATGCTCTCTGTGGACAATAATTCACCTGACAGGACACGCCATTGTGTAAGAACGGCGCCTGACCGCCGAAGAACACAACAATTGGCTGTAATTTGTCCTCGGAACAGATTTTTTAAGATTGATCACGGCACTAATCTGGCCACAATCAATGATTTTCGCCAAGGCTTTTATATCCCGTGTCCGACGTCGAGAAATTATCCTTTTGTTGTCTGGCAATTAATTTGCATATTAACTACATTTCCAACAAGGAAGGAATGACCCCGAACATTAGCAATTAGCAGGTATTTGCAGAATTTTTTGCACATATGACTCGTTTTTTACTTGGGTTACTAGTTCCAAGGTAAAAACGCATAAGGTAAGCACAATTGCTTTAAACATAATTCGTCATAGCTGATAACGCTACGTTCAAATCCGTAAAAAATATTGTTTTAGGCATTATTTACCTTTTTCGGAATTGTAAAACACGAAATTTAAGCTTCAACGTAAATCTTTAAAAATAAGGCGGAAGGTCCCTGCTAAATTCATTTCAAAATACTACCCCGTTTTTTTAGCATTGGCTCCCATGTAAAAGTTCGCCATCTTGTTTTATCGAATTCCCCCGCACAAACTATTTTGGTCCTTTTCCACAAGACCCCCACGGGCAAATTCATGTTTGCGATATGTTTTCAAAGTTCAACATGTCTTAACCAAATATTTGCCAATTGCCCTTTCTTTACTTAGCTATTAGCAACATGTTTGTTCAAATCTCGCTTACCTTCATAGAGGACCTGCTTCGATGTGACAACCGAGTCGACAGGGCGATACCTGGAGCTCTGCTCGTTGACTGAAACGACGTATGGGCCTGATAGAGTCAACGCAATTGCATGCAACGGGTAACCGAAGACTTACATTGCTTTTCCCGGTACATTGGACATTTTGAGCATCGTTTACAAATTATTGAGCTGCCGACAAAGAGGAAGAGCAGGAGTACAACGGAGCACACAATGATTAGTGCCAAGTAGCTGAAAAAATGAGGTAAAATATATTAAAGCTTTGTGTGAGTCATTCAGCACCCAAAAACCACATAATAAGGGTTAGGAAAATGAAGGATTGATCGAAGACGATAATCGTCTAAGTACTCATATTCATATGTATTTCACATTTTGTTTTAGGTCAAATTGAAGAATATTCGGAACAATCTAAGCCTCATTTTGGACAATCTGAGCCCCCACGGATAATCTAAACCCCTGCAAACTTGCTTCTGTAAACTGTGGCTCGCTCCCTTGCTCTCTTTTTTCTGCTCGTAGTTTGTTCAGGAAGTTAGAACATGACTGATCGATTTAACACAGGACTGATCTGGGGGTGTATAAGGTTCGCGGATGCAAACTTAATTAGCCAAACATCGTCAGATTCCTCCGTATCCGAAGTCCACACGGTTTGAGACCCTATCGTGAGCGACTGTCTGCTGACAGCGGTACGCTGGACAGACAGACTATGAGAGAAAACGCTTTGTTTGCAACGAAAAATATGCTGATTTGGCGCCAGTTGTGTTGTTTTTTTTTCATTTTATGGGCGAAAAAATCTTGAATATGAGAATCGAGAGATTCGATTCGACGATTTCTCGAATATATTCGATTCGACTCAACAACCCTATCATTGAGAGAAGCTCCCAAATATTGTTCGTAAAAAAGTTATGTCGATCATGTGTTCGCCTGGTTTTGATGGCCCAGCTGCAGTTTACGACTATGAGAATCCGACGGCAAAAAATACATCCGGCTGTAAAATCGCAATTCGTGGTCTCCGTCGATTCAATTAACCCAGTGGCTCTGAGAACACCGTTTTCAAAATTATATTTAATTTGTTTTTTGAACAATTCCCTTATTTTACCGTCGTGCTCCTCGACGTTTATGACGACTATGAACTGGATAATTTCACTTTGCTTATCGCGTCCAGCTCGACGCAAATACCTATTTGGCTGACGGCTACTCGAAACTCACCCCTGGAGAACGAAACAAACACATTCCATTAGCTCTGATCTATCGCCTGCTTTTCGCCGTTTTTCCTGCGCCAAGAGCGACACACATACACATGGTGCACATAAAATCCGGTTGTTTTATGCAAACTGATAAATAATTCCGATGACAACGGGGGAAGCACCAAAGCGAGGGAACGTCCCTGGCTGCCCGCAGGACCAGAGGCCAACTTGTCATTCTGATCAGAGTCGTCACCAGAGCCATGCAATGCAAATGTCCCCCGGTTGCGCTCATCGTTCATGTTTCTTGTGCGCTCCACGACGGCGCCCAACAGGAGCGGGCCGAGGCGCCAAATAATAACGTTTGCGTCTTAGTCGTCATTTGTCTCTTTTCTAGCGCGCGAGAAGGATGCGCCCGGCCCAAAGCAGCGGGGGAGTAGCGGCGCAGCACGCAGATTCGGAAATCTTTTTCAAATCCCCAGTGACGAGCGAAATTTAATTTAGGTCCCTATTCGGATCTATTCGCACTTGGTGGACGAAACGGCAAAAGAGTCAACGGGAAATTGCGTTATCACATTACACAGTTAGCGCTGTGCCTCCTACTCTCGGATGCGCCTGTCCGCTTCTTTTTGGGCATTGAGACGGGACGGACCCAAACGAGAACGCAACAAGGGTACAACCGATCATGGTTCCACCAATCACCCACCAGTGCTACTTAATCTCACAATTCTGAGTATCACATACATATACATTCCTACACCGAATACCAGGCTATCCACTACTTACACGAGATTCTACTAGGGTATTCCAACATGTCACGTCTTAGCCACCTCAAATGCACTTCGGAAGTTTTACAGAATGCGAGATTTAGTGTACCACACATAAGATTTTAATTCGAAAATCGACATTTTATAATATCTATCGTAAAATTTTGCAGTCTATATTTTAGAGTTTATAATGTTAACTCGCTCTCAAAAACTCATGTATGGCCGTTCCAAATGGTATTCGGAGTATGTTGTTAGTGAATCATTAAAACGTTCTTATTTGTCCTGATATTAATGAACATTTTTTCGTGCCACTTCGTTTCAGGGGTCTAGACAAAGTCCCTTTTTTGCTCATCTTTCTCCTCCGCAGCCATGCCAAGTTGTTATCCACTAATTACCTCTTCAAGTTTTAATAATGTCCCCCTCTGTACGCTTTTAAAAACGCAGCCTTTTTCGACTGGACGCCTTTATTAGTCTGACTGCATGGAACTTCATTTTCGAAGCATGAAAGATTGCAATCACAAAATTAAGACATTTTTGAGTGCGGTTCCCGGTCATTTAACGTCTACAACGATATGAGAGAGTGGACTTTTCAGAAACTTGGTTCCGGATTCATGTTAGATTTCACGGTTTGACGTGCATAAAGGGCACGGGTATTTTCGAAGTGTTGCAAGTACTAGGATATCCGTCCGGTCCCGATTCAGCTAGCTCCCTCACTCGTGCCTAACGCGCATTCACGGCGAGTTCCGGCCGACGCACAGAAACAGCGTCTAAGTGTACCTTAAAACGTCATCGGCACTTCCTGCCGAACTTCATGCAATCATTATGAGACGCTGGAGCTGAGCGAGCAGACAAAAAGTAAGAACTTAGTGGGACCCATAAATCGCCTTCTATAGGCCATGCGACCATGAGTTATTTGAGACTACGAGTGTGGCAACGGTGTGGGTGGTCCCCCTTCAGTGGAGCGCCGGCCCCCTTAGGCGAACGATTGTGGTTGTTTCGGTTGCTGAAGTAATTAAGCCGACTGAGTTCATACTTTTCGGAGTACTTGCTCTACTGCACCGCCCGGCTGGGTCCCTCTACTCGTCGAGCGACTTTTTTATGTCTTTAATTAGGATATTCGCCTCCGCGATGCACGCAATTCGATCGCACTTGCACACGCAATGCTGCAGGACAGTTTATATTTTCGCGTGATACAGCAATATCTGTCCAAAACTGGGATTTTGTAGTGAACTCTGAAACTCCAATATGCGCTCTAATGCCTACTCCCCAATTCCGCTAACGAAATCCGCGTTCCCGTTCTTTTCGCTCATCTCGACGATGTTTTTCGCCCTTCTTCACGAGATCTCTCAAGCGCATCACAGAAGCATTGTTAACAGCGAAGAAGGAAAGTAAGCATCTCATTTTAAAGCGTAAACACTGTTCACTCGTTAGAAATAATTAAGACGTCCCTCGTCGCTGGGCCCTCTTCTTCCTCTCACTCGTGTTCTTCAGTGCTTTTAACAAAATCAATTGAGACCTCACAGACGAAGATGTCTCACACAGATCTCGACACAAACAGATGACAGATCCGACGCCAATGGCCAAACAAATACACTGAGCAGGGGTTGCGTTGTACAAAAGCTTTTTCCGGCGATTTCCCCATCCGCTTCGAGTCACAGCATACAAATTCTCAATGGCCTCCCACATTTCCCTTCGTTCTGTGCATAACGTGCTTGTCACCGGCACAAACGCAAACTTTATGACAAGATGACGACCGGCTCAAAAGATCCAGGTGCACGAAGGACAGATTGTTCCGTCGCGTCCGTCAAAATTTGGATGCCCTCAAGACCGCCGAAAAACGCTCGATCACCAATGCCCAAAGCGAATTCATTAGGAATGCATACAAATCACTTGGCGGCACCAGCACAACGATGTGAGCGGGAGAGTGATCGCAATTCGTCCAGTCGAGCAGCCATAAATCAGCCCTCAATCCGTTGTCGCGCGCACCTTGGCGCCTTTTTCTCCCCCACATTTCACTCATTTCCACACCCCGCTGCTCCGGAAGCAACAGCAGCCGGAGATAAGGTCTCCAACGGACTCTGCGGCCAAACGCCAAAACGACCTCGGTTTGTGGCGCTCGCATATTGATGATGCCGTTGATGCCGCGGGGAGAGCGCCAGGGTCGACTTCCAATTAGCCGCTTCGTGCACGCATTTAAATTTGCACATAGTTGCCCAAAACACAAAAAACGGCGCCCGCTTCTTTGCACTCTTCAAAATATGCGTCCAACATTCACTGTCAACATGGTGCTTTTGACTTCGACCACGGTCAAAACTTCGAAACGCGACCCAGGCGGTTTTCCAAGTTCCACCATGGCCATACACCGAAGAAACGATAAGGAGTCACCAACGAATTACCTCATTTAAATCCGCTACGCGATTACGCCATTACGCTTTATTTTCGTCGCTCAACTCTAACATCATTGTCGGCGCGAGCGCTCCACAAATGCTCCGATTGCCAGCTAGGAGCGTCGTGCGATGATGAACGCCTGCGGACGGCGCCGAGTAATCCAAAGTGCGCATGGAGTTGAGCATTATGCAAATTGATGCGATTAAAGGAATTCCTTCTTGGGCTACTGCCCGATTTGTCAGTGCGGAAAAAACGCGAAACATCGCAACAGGCCGCTGGCGCAAATCCCAGCGCGGAACATCTAATTGATCTCGGGAACCACGTGATTACAGCTGGAACAATGGAACGGACCTCATAAGAAATTCATCGGAATGTGGCCCCGAACTTGGGAGAAAGTTACGCCCATCCGTCTGCTGGCTATTGTCTTCTTTCCCTCTGCTCTTCTTCCGGCTCGTTCACTCAACTAAACTAAGGAAAGACGGAAACGGCGACGGAAAATTAATAAATGGTCTTTAGAGCACAAGTTGCATCCCGAAAAACAACCCATTGTCTTTTGCTGTGGCTTCTTTGGCGTGCTAGTTTCAATGCCGGGAGAGCCACAGAATGCAACCACACTATATGTCCACAATTTTAAATACTCGCCTAACAAGACTCTTCAAGAAAGCGACAGAAAAAAAGATGAAGAGTAAAAGGGAGGGAAACACGATATCACATAACGATAAATCATAAAGGACTCACTTTCGGATGAACTGTCGTCGGTCTTCGGCGGCGATTTCCGACTCGATTTCGAACTTCCTCTCTTCGGTGCAACAGTAGAACGTACCGGGTGTAATTTGTGACACGCAGCACTCTGTCTGTCGCTCGTCGTCTTTGAAATCGGGACATGTTTTCGCGTTTTTGTAGCGAAATGTCCCAGTGGCGGCATTTTCAGCTACAGATGCAGTTTCCGAGGGTTGAGTGCAGACCGTCGCCAAAGCTGAAGTCAGCAGTGCGATGACCCCGACGCCGACGACGTACAACAATTCGCTCATCGAACGATGAGGGAAAGGTTTACTGGAACAAAAGCAGGAACTGTTTAGGAACCGTCTTGGTATATTAGGTGCAACGGCCGTGCAGGTTCGCAAAAGAGTAGGCCTGTGAGGTGCCGCGACATTTGCTCTGTGCGTTAGGATAACTCGTTCGGTATTTTGGAGGACGGGCTTACGCGGTGAGATCGACATGGTCGTCCTCATTTGATGGCAATGCCAACGAAAGCACGTATGGAGATGATAAAACAGGTTATGTGACCGAAGGGTCTATGCGGCACTACTACATCTATTAGTCGCAGAAATAGGAGTAGCAGTTGATAAAAGCGGCTGGTAGCAGGCGGCCGTTGGCAGCGCGACGACGCGCCCACCGACAAAAGCTCCGCCTCTTTCCGGGATCCGATCCTCCGAGCCCAAGAGTCAGCTGAGAAAGTGAGCGTAGAAAGGAAGGAAGAAGGGCGGTGCCGCACTTTTCACTCTGAGCCGAATTACAGAAGGAACCGGTCTTAGAATATGAGTCACAGGGAAAAAGACGCATAGAACTGGACACAGTGCTTTGAACACACTAAAATCCATATAAAATTAAAATAAAGTCTTCTGGTGAACCGTTCCTGCACTCAAATTTAATTTGCACACATTTTGTTCATGAACGGTTCTTTTAAAGTAATCCCTGCAATAATCCAAGTGATTACTTAGTTGGAAAAAAAAATAAAACAAAATACACTGAGCAAAGCCACGACACACGCACGAAAGTATTTTCTTTAGAGGATTTACAGGAGTCTTTCGGAATGCCCTTTACTTCCTTTAGTCACAGACCTTGTAACCGACATTTTGAACCAATAAACATGCGACTGTGGCCGTAATGTGGTTTATACAAACTCTACCTTTACACGATTAAAGAATGAAGGAAAATAAAGATTTTTTAAGATTTAAAGAAGCTTCAAAATATGGTCCATTTTAAATGTATAAAATCCTAACCCCCTGGTTGCACTACGTTTGTACATTGTTTGCAGCAAGAATAAGGTCAGTCTTTAGAAATTGGTCAGTCTTTAGGACAATACTGGCTGCTTCTATCATGTTATGAGGAAAAGTTGTATTATGTGTTAACTCCTAAAAATGACCACCAAGACAGCAAGACAGGATCTTCTTACAGGGCTGTTGTCACTTTCACTCATGTTCATTCTGAAGACCGGGAGTACGGATGGATTTTGAACTCTTGATTACAGTCAACAGGGGGGAATTCCGTCCTGGACCATCATCAAGGTAGCACGTGACTGCAAAGTACGATCATTAGTGCGTCTGTTCATGACAACAACGGAGTGCCGATAACCGTCAACCGCTTATGATAAAACACAGATAGACTGCAGTCAGTCTTTCTAATCCCAAGTGCTGTTTTTTGTTCTTTTTATAAAATGAAGCTGAGAGCAAATTGATAGACTGATAAAATTTGATAGAAAAACTCATGATGTCTGTTCTGATTTGATATACCGTCAGTAGTTCTGATTTCCTGTATCTCCATGGAAACGTGCCACATAATTTGGACCTTCCTGTGACATTGCTGAGACATGTGCCTTGCCGGTTCCAAACGGCATATATGCTTTCATAGCAACCTTATTCCATAAACTTCTTTGTTCAACGAACCTTCGTGATGTAACCCAATAAAAAGAGATAGATGAGTTAAACAGTTTATTTAACCATTGTGTCACAATCCGCAGTAGAGTTTTATGTACATTGACCTACATACATACATACGTACATGCTTGAGTTAGTTGCACTGGTAATGGAAACGGACTAGCATTCGCTGAGCAAATCAAGGGACGGAGAAATGCATAGGATTCACTTTTTAGGGCACTTATCTCTTCAAGCACCTACAGACTACATAGATAAGGCAGTTGTGGTGAATGCGAGGGGGTGATAAGTCAATATTGCTCTGTCGCGCGTAAATAAATTACTTTTCCTCTTCGTCCTCACTTTCGTCACTACTTCGTTTGTGAGGATCTTCGAAGAAGAGAAGCGGGAACATGCCAATGATGCAGCCGATGGTCAGACCCACGGCTCGCGCCATGTTTACAGTATACCGGGCTTGAGAAGACTCCAACTTTAAGTTAACGGTTATCCGTGATCAGGGTTGTCGTAAAGCCTTTGGTTACCTGTTCAGAAGTCAGGACCGGGTGCTTGATTCCCGCCTTCGACACGAGGAATTCGACATAATGGGCAAGACCAACACCGGCAACGTCGGAGATGATGTTTCCAAGGGCGGCTGCAGCCATAGTAGAAATGGTTAGGTAGACTCCAAGAGACTGAAATGTTTCGAATTAGGAATCAGTCAATTCCACTGCGATGCTATAACCGCAACTCCAGGTAAATACACTCAGAAAAGGTAAAATGGACGACATAAATCAAGTGGTAATGTTTGTTAGCTCTCGGAGTAAATAACCTGAAAATCGTGTTGTCATTGCAGGCTCACTCAATGGAACACAATCAAATGGAGACATGAAAGCAGAGCAATTCTAGGGGCCTTGAAGATTTCTGTGTGAAATGCAAGGTGACCCAGAAAGGGTCTCTATGAAACGTAGCTTTTCTATTTTGTAAACGTTTTAACTAATAAGTCTACTTTACTAAAGGCTTCAAAGGCCTTCTGATTTTGAAAATGTTTAAGTAACGAATGTAAACAAACTCTGCCGATAATCTCATAAAAGCGTGGGCTAATAGAATATTTATACAAATGATCAACTCACGCGACTTCGTAATAAAGTCGATTAGGGTGGCACTTTCGCCTGAGCGACCAAGGGTTTTTTGAATCAGTGGTTCACACTTGCCAACGGGTTCCTATCTAACATCTTCAAGAAGTAAATGATAGAACTATTGGGTTGTTTCATTGAAAATGACCCGTCTTTTCAATCGATTTATCCTACCGTACACAGATGAATATATATACCGCATATCATTAGGGAAGAGGTAAGACGGCTGCTAGCAGTGCACTAAGCGATTGGTCTCTACCCAAGTACACAGTAGTGGTTTTCTTGTCAGTGATAACAATGTGAACGCAACAAAATGATATCAATAATATTGGGCAGTCATTAATCTAACGTTATTGGGAGGTTATTATCAACCCGAAGTTGGATAAAATCACGTTTGATTAGAGCGTCAGACGTGAGCAGAGAACCCGAAAATTTGGCTTTCGAGCCGGCTCGAAA